>JAADYJ010001112.1:0-10929 GCA_023338205.1 Halophytophthora polymorphica
CGCGTCCGCGCGGCTCTGACTTGTGTTGGGCTTGGAAAATTCCGCTCTGTTTGTCTTTTAGTGGGCTCTGGGGAGTTTCCCCAGGCCTCTTCTTCCTAAATGTATGCTGAATACAATGTGCAATATGCACCGAAAGGTCAACCGAAAGGTCGCCTGAATGGTCGGCCGAAAGGTCCGCCGGCTGCCGAAGTTGGGGGTTGGACGTAACCCCCCCTCGGCACCCAAAGTAAGGCTCTCACTAGGCCTCTGCCGCTCTGGCCACCCAATCTAGCTAAGTTGGGCAAGATCGCCCCCGATCTAGCGGCCCCAAAATAGGCTTCCGCCCATCCGACTACTGCCACACTACGTCGATGACAAGTGATGTACCCAGGTTGTGACGGATCCTGGCCTCGCCATACTTGGGCTGTCTTTGGAGAGTTTTGTCCCTCGGTACTTGGACAACTTGGGCCGGCCCTGAATCCCGACACCACATCTACAAGCGGGAGGCCAGTGGTGTCGTGGGGTTCCGGGTCACCGTGTATGTGGACGATCTGCTGATCCTGGGTTCACATGCCCCTGCAAGGCAGTCACCGCTCAACCCCGAACTGCATTCGAGCTGACGTCCAACGGACCCGTGAAGCTCCTGCTCGGTGTGGAGATCCTGATCGACCGTCCGCGATGGACGATCACATTCGCGCAGCGTCAGTACGTGGTAGACATGCTGCAACGCTTCCATGTGGAGACGTGCAACGGGAGCAACGCTTTAGAGGCTATGTCGTGGCCAACGACAACCATGCCGGAAAGCGTGGAGACACTGCCGTATAGAGAGCCGATCCGCTGGTGCTCCAGTACCTTGTGAGCGCGAGCAGACTCGACATTGCGCACGCAACGCACAATCTCGGGAAACATCTGGCGTCATTTAACGCGAGCCACTACGCACAGGGTAAGCACGTACTGCAATATCTGCAGAAGACCCGGGACTACGGCCTAGTGCTGGACGTGCTGGACGGACCTGGTATGTCTATCCAGGGCTATTCGGACGCTGGCTACGCGAACGACACGGACGGCCACCGTAGCATCAGCGGCTACGTGTCCATGCTGGATGAGAACGTGATCTCCTACGCATCGCAAAAGCAGGAGATTAATGCACAGAGCACAACCGAAGCGAAGTATATTGCAATGGCCGAAGCCACGAAGGACCTGCTCTGGCTGCACAAGTTGTGTCTGGAGCTGCGGTGGCCGCTCGAGCCGCCGCTCCTACGCGGAGACAACACCGGGAGCATCTACTTGTCGAAAAAGCCTGGCAAGCACAGCAAGCCCAAGCACATCGATAACAAGTACTATCTGGTGAGGCGTAGCGTCGAGCTGGAGGGTTTGCGCACGGAGCACATCGAGATCAACGACATGGTGACCAACACCATGACAACGGCACTGCCATTCCCAAAGTTCGCACACTTCCGGGACGCGATGAATCTGGTGAAACTCCTGCCAGACACAGAATCAACAGCAGAAGCGTGAGCACCTACGTGTTGCGCTGTCAAACGCGTGCACAGCGGACACGCACATAAAGCCAGGGCTTCCCACGAAGACGCTGCTACCGTGCCGGGCCAGGGTGGGTGTGATCCGCCAGCAGTTGCAGCAGACTGGTGGGCACCAGAACAATCTGGATGATGACGGCCAGCGTGGCCGCGCGGTTCCTGTAGGGAGCGCAATCCTGCAGGCATCGTACAAGACACATCCGTTAGCGACCAAGGGACCACACATCAAGAGAAGTAAACAAGGTCCAGCGGGCATCGAGCGATCACACGAGAGGAGGAACGAGATCAAGTGAAGTGGCGTGCCAACGGCGCGCTCTTGCATGTTTGCATGTGTGTGCTAAATATGAATGCCTGTGCGGCGCGTAAGCGCAGCAACAACTTGGAGAGGAGGGTCCGCACTTCAGAATCTGCAGTGCAGAGCCCAAGCACCCTCATCTCCGAGCACCACCGCCCTGCCGAGGCCTTTTGCCCGGCACTCACGTGCTGATCCCATCCTCTAACTCTGCCCTTCCTGTGTGACGCACGAGGGGCCAGGAACCTGAGTTTGATGCATCTCAAAAGCTCAGGTGCCCAGCCGCCGGCCGCAGGAACCGGTACTAAACTAGTGAGCCAGCGAGCAGTGCCCTGACGACCGACCGCCGCAAGGCAGACCTCGAATCGGTTCTGGATAAACTTTAGTAGTTCGATTGAGCGATGGAATGAGGGATCTCCGCCATTATGAATTAAAGCGTCGTGGGCTCGCATCGTTTATTGCGTACTCGGTCTGCAGATAACTGAAGGCATGCTACTCCTGCGGATCTTCGGCGTCCTCCAAGAAGCCGGTAAGCTCTCTGAAGGCCGTCTCGAGGTCGTCTTCACTGCATGGTGGCTCCCTGCTATGCGGGGTAGACTGCAAAGAATCAAAGTCCCGCACGTCGTCGAACCGACTAGCGTTGGTGTCAGTGGCGGTTGTGGTGGTGTAGGAGGGCGGTACGGCAGCCAGCAATGAGGACATGGCGTCGTTGGTGCCGTCCGCGGTGTTTGTACACTCCCTGGACGTGCGCAACCCGAGCTCTGCTTTGATATGGCGGCGTGCGCCGGCACGACATTTAAGAACCAGGTCCTTGGCTTCCAGCGGGTCCAATTTGCTGAGCTGGGCCAGCATCCCCATGATAGACTTGTAGATATAGGACTGTGGCACCTCCGCCTCAATGCGCTCGGCGTTGCCCACCACATCCTCGACAGCGCTGGCCATATCTGTGCGAGACATGACGCGCGTCACAGAGTTGAACGGCGATATAAAGCTGGGTGTGCGACGCTGGCATGAGACCCGCGTGGACTGGGGCGGCGCGGTCACTGTGGTCCAAGACAACCGATTGCGCACGCGGTACTCGGGGAAATCGCGGAGCAGATGCTCGTACGGGTCGTGGTCGAGTCGGTAGAGCTCAGCTACGGTGAGAGCCACGCAGGTTTCGAGTCTTGAGATGCCGTAGAGCAGTGCCAACTCTCCGAAGAACTCGCCACGCTCCCTGGTGGTGTCCGCACCATCGAGCTTGACTAGCACGCGACCCTGCGCGATGAAGTACATGCTGCGGTCCACGTCACCCTTCATAACCACCTCCTCGCCCTCGGAACATACAACGTAGTGTAGTCGCACAAGCAACGCGCGCAGAAAATGTTCGTCCACTTCCTGGAAAGCCGTGACCCGAACAGCGAAGGCACGTAGTGTGGCTAGCACCACATCCTCGTACAATGCGCGAGAAATGCCCGCTACGGCTGCAAATTCGTCCTCTCCTCGGCGTCGCCGCCACACACGCGCGTAGTAGGCCTTGATCTGGCGCTTGAGCCCCTTGGGCACCTCATTCTGCACCAAATAATGCTGCAACTCAGCCAAACTCTGCTCAAATACGGCTTCGCGTCGCGTACGCGTATCCAGCAGCTCCCCTTGTGCGCCAACCAACGCGCCGTACACGTAGATGCTAGCCAGTGTAATGATCGTCTCCATCAGCATCTCCAATAAGTTCATGGACACAATGTCGCCGTAGTAGAGAGTCGTGATGGACTCGAGCGAGTACATGAGAGCGCGCAAGTACTTGCGGGTCATGGGCACGCCAACCACGAACGCCTTGGGCGAATTGGTCGCTTCAGTTGCCTCCGCTCCTGGTGCGATGTACGTGAGCATCCCGGAGGCCGTGAGCCACGACGAGTCGTACTGCTGCAAAGATAATTCGCTGGATGCGAACCAGATGCAGGCCAAGAGATGGCCCATGATCAGGTAGGACGCCAGCGAGCGCCAGAAGTAGAGCAGACCCTCGCTCACAGCCAGTTTGCGATCGTAGACGAGGTACTGAAAGAGCTGATCCGTGAGCGGGCCGACGCGCAGCGCAAAGAGCATCCGGTTAGCGCGCAGCAGAGAGCGCGTGTTCCACCAACTGGCGTGGGATACCGCCACGGTTGTCGACACGTACGAAAGCGGTATGCGTACACCTGGGATGGCCAACAGCAACTCCAGCGGCAACAACGCCAAGATGTCGGCGCGGAGGGCTGGATCCGAGGCCAACATACGGCGCAGACCGCGCTTTTGGACACTCATACTCGTGGCATCCATGCTATGATGTGCCCGTGAGGCATAACGAACCTTGTAGCCCACGTCGAGCATACAAAGCGCGTCCATGAAGATCTCAAAAGCGGACCACGCATGCAACATGCCATCGGAGAGTGTGACGAGGTCGTTCTGGAAGCAAACCTTGGCGGGCGTGATCAACATGTGGTAGGCCGCCACGAAGAGCATTACCACGTCCCAGATTTTCCCCAGCTTCTTGACGCTCCGGATGAACTCTTTGGCTTTGAGCTCGGACGTGGCAGCCTGAAGCGCTTGCGGATTGGGTACTCTAAGAAGCCCTCCTACCATACCTAAGCGCGGTCCGGTGCTGCCACTGAACCTCCGTAGACCAGGAATACTGCCGATACTCTTGGTGAGTCTGCGTGGTCGCACCGACGGAGAGCGTCCGGGAGATGTAGGCTGGGGCCTATTGAGGTCGCGGTGGTTGGTGGCAGATATGGCTTGGATCGGCATGGGTTGCACCCGCATGGCTGGACCAACCCCTCCTTGGGTGCGCAATTTCCAGTGCCGGTAGCGGTGGTACATTCGCAACTGGGCGGCGTATTGCGGTCGCTGGCAACGCTGCAGAATCTCAAAGTCGATACCCACACTGCCCAATTGTCCGTCGTGCTCCCGCATGATTTCACCTTCTTGGTAGCGCGCCGTCTCGAAAAACAGTCTCTCAAACTGCGGCAGTGAGTGGCAGCGGGTCATACGCTTAAGTGTGGCATCCCGAAGGTTTCTTGTACGAGCGTCTTTTGTGGCCTTCTGCTGCTCCTCATGTGCCTGCTGGGCTTGCACCACCGCCACAGCCGTAGAGAATCGGCGCCCCCGGGTGACCTTTGTGCTGCTCCGAAGCCTGTCCCAACCCCGCAGATTCGACTCCGTGTCTGGCTTTGGCATTGAAAGGCTATTGAAAACCGCCCGCGATATGGCTCCAGCGCTATCGGGGCCAATAGTCTTCCGATTGTGTGGACTAGAAGCTCCGGCTAAGAGTTGTGGGCCCAGCTTTTTTCCGCGGGACTCGTCCAAGCGGAACGACCGCGTGCGGCCTCTGGCTTTGATCTTCCCGGGGTTGATCTTGATTTGTGCTTTGTGCCCATCAGGAGCCACCACAAATCGTGTGAAAGTAGTCTCCGGAGGTAGTAGTTCGTTCATAAGCTCGCTTACAGCATGCTGCACGGCAGAATAGTACTTATAGCGCGTCCAGCACTCGCTCTCGATGCGGCGAATGTTCTCGTCGCTCAGCCCATCGCGCACGTGCTTGTTCACCGGGTTCAATTCCACGATGAACTGGCGTTGACGAATGTCTCCCTTCACGCCGCCGACCGATGGAGTTGGAGACGGGTCCCCTCGCGCGCTGCGCCACATAGCCAACCCGACCTCACTCGGTCCGTCCTTCCCACGCAAGATGCTCGTCCGCACACTGCGCGCCGATGTGCCCGTGGAGATCGTAGCTCGCCGCGGCTGCATGGTTGAAATAGCGGGAAGAAACTGTTTGGCGCAAACGTCCGTCTTGGCCAGCAGGTACTTGGCTTTCTTCTCCAAGAGCTGCATCTCCGGAGAAACGAAGGGCCGTCCTTGGTCGGTCTTCGGGAGTAGTGGTACGGACAGTGGAGACTCTAATAATTCCCGACTCCTGTTACGCATCATTGGTCCAGCTTGCAGCTTTGCCTTCGCTTTCGCGGTCGCAGCGGCAGCCGTGGCCGCGGCATGCAGACTGGAACTGGGATGGCGCGTCGCCAGCACAATCTTGGCCTTCCGCGCCGAGCGCAGGTTGCTCTCCTGATATCGTTCCAGCCGGCGGTGGACCCACTCGAGGATAGAATGGAGAGCGTGTTTCTGCACTTGGCTGTCTGAAGCGTCCCTCGTAGATGTCCACAGCTCCTGCCAGTCGTGCTTGGTGACGTGCAGCACCTCACAAGATGTAGTGGCACGCACGGTGGCAACCCGCCGCTGCTCTGGCACGAAGAAGGCGATCTCGCCGAAGAGCGCTCCTTCCATAAGGATGGCCACGCTGGCCACGGCTTCAGTCCAAAATGCGGCGGCCAATCCTTTACGCAGCACACAGAGTCGACTGCCGAGCGTGCCTTCCACCAGGATGTTGTCCCCCGGGATGAAGAGCTCGGACTGTAGTCGTAGCGCCAGATTGTTGATCTGCGAGGACGTCAGGAGGCGGCTGATAGGGAGCACTGCGATGGAGCGGCCATAAATCTCCAGCATGAGTTTGAGCCGCAGGTTGGCCGACAAGTCGTGCACGGTGGAGTGCAGGTCACGCCCTTCGGTATGCTCAAACTGCACCCGGAAGAAGAGCCCGACACGCGCGCGTAGTGTCTCCGGTAGTTCGTGCTGTTTGGCGAAGCTCTCGAAACTGGCAATACGACCCTTGTATTGTTTCGCCTCCTTCCCGAAACTCAGGATGAGCTCTGAGAGTTCACCAACGATGTGCCCCATGATAAATGTGCAGCCCAGACAGGTCATCGCAGTCCAGAGCGTCCCGATCGTGCCGCGGGATACAATATCCCGCGAACCGACGAGCATTAGCGTCGTGAGCGCCCAGTAAAACGATTTTGCGTACAATAAGGGCACGGCGTGGTCGTACTCATTCAGCAAACTGTCGTGCGCGATCCAGCACCGCTCATTGTGGTTGCATTCATTTTCGGAGATCCAGAAGAAAATGCAACCAGCGTAGTGCGCCACAAGTACCAGCACCACCATAAGCTTGACTGGACTGAGGTACGCCGACACGTTATGCGACGCGAAGCGCTCCTGAATCTGCACGATGACGTCGTCCAGATACACCCAAAGATCTACGCAACGGATGAGCCGTGGCAGGCGAAAGAGGTCGGACATCAGTGACCCGCTCGACCCCGGGGCGTAGAGCGGCAGCGAAGCTAGCAGATCCCACTTCAAAGTCGCGCTGCGGCGGTAGCGCAGATCCATCTCCCTGCGCGTCAACAGGTTGTCAAAGCCGCAATCTGGACAGCCCAGGAAGTAGAGTCGCAGGTACACGTCCACCGCGAAGAAGAGGTCGCAGCTCACGTCGGCTAGCCAAATCGCCGTGGTCATGCCTTCTGTGAAGCTCACGTAGGAGTGGAAACAAATCCGGAATATGACAAAGTAGGCATTGTAGACGTTCCAGAGCGTGATGCAGGCGTTCCAGGTACTGATGAAGCGCGTCCGCGCAGCGTACACATCACGGCGGCTCGAGTGAGATACCGCGGTTGTCATTAGTCCACCGATGTCGCGTTGGTAAAAAAGCGTCGACGTATTGAGTAGATGCGGCTGTAGCTTGAGCCTTTCGAGGTTGCGCACGATATGGCGCAGTCTAGTCTGCTCTTCAACCCAGACTGTGTGCGCCTCTTCACGGATGTCGTGCAAATCATCGGTGAACTTGCGTTGGATGACATCGAACTGTTCGCGAGTCATGACGGACGCATGGATAGGCGAGGCTGCCGTAAGCGTGGCCGGATGCGCGCGCTTGAGCAGAAACTCGTTGACACCGTAGCAGTCTCCCTCATGAAGCGCGCGTACAGGCACCCTACGCGAATGGAAGTAAACGTTAACCTTGCTGCCGTTCAACAGCACGATGAACTCGCGGCAAATGTCTCCTTCTAGATAAATCGTCTCGCCATTCTGGTACGTGCGATGCCTGAACTTGCCGGTCACTTCCTGCAAGAATTCGATGCTGGCCGAATCGAAAAGAGTGACGCTTTTCACGGCCTCAGAGTGCAGCAGCGACGAGATCTGGTAACAGAGTTGGTCGGGCAGGTGTGACAGCAACTGCGACTCGTATGCCTGTTTGCGCCCCATGAACTGGTGCTGGTAAAATCGTCGAATTTCGGCGCTCAGCTTATCCGAGATTGCGAGCCGTTCCATGATGCTATTGAGCATGTTGAGTCGCTCGATGTGGTGGTGGCGCGTAGCGAGCACGTTCGAGATAGTGCTCGACATGGCACCCAGTACAGCGAAGTTGATGATACCACCCACGAAGATCCATAGTGCGGCGAAATAGCTCTCTGCTGTCGAATACGCCACAATGTCACCATAGCCAACAGCTGTGAGGGCCACCACAGCCCAGTAGAGAGACCGCAGGTAGGCAAATGTGGTTTTGTAAACCGATCCAATGTCTTCCTCGGGGAACACCTCTCCAACATGTGAGTAGCAATCGAACTTGACCCATGAACAGTTTTGAAAGACCGTAGCGTGGTGAAGACACTCGGCGCGCGTGATCGTCCCCAAGGTGTTGATGTCTCCGCCCGACTGGGAGCCTTCCGGGATCCAGGCCATCTCGAACCACGCACATCCGACAAAGTGCAGCATCAACGCCACACCCAACAGCAATGAAAGAACCAGTCGCAATTTGGAGCTCATACCGTAGTAGTCGCTTAGGTTCTGGAGTAGATCAGGGATCTCGCGCACGCGCAGTAACCGCAATAGGCGGAAGATCCAAGCGTACTCTTTTCCCGAACCGCTGGGCATGGAGTCGAGTACGAGTCCGATGGGCAAGAAAGCCATCAGGTCGAGATAGAAGCCACTGGCCTTGTAGGCGGCGAAAATCAGGTCCGGGTCCACGACGTTCAGCATCACGATTGGGTCCAAGTAAGCCAAATACCGCGCACGCAACACGAGATCGATGCCAAACAGCATTTCCACGATCAGCGTCAGTGCGTACCGCATGCCAAGAGCAGGCGTCTCAACGAATTTTTGCTGTGCTTCGGGCATAGAAAGGAAGACTATGAAATAGGGAACCTCGAAGGCCACGTAGATGATGGCCATGAGTCGTGATGTGTCCCAACGCGATCTAAAGATTGAACCAGGCAAACGCCAGCCGAGGCCATTCTTGCCGAGCGAGAAGTGGCTGTCATCGTCCATAAGGCTTCTGGCGCTGCCGCCGCCCCCTTCGGCTCCACCACGGAGCCCAAGCAACTTCTTTGTCTTGCGTAGCTGCGTTGAGTACTTATCCAGTGTATCGGCCATGCGTTCGCGGGCCTCAATCTCGTTACCGCGGTAGAAGTGGTAGAGCGCCTCGTCGAACTTGGCCTTAGCCAGGACATACAGCTCGCAAAATGTCTTGGCCACGGCCTTCTCCTCGTACTTTTCAGGAAAGAGCAGACAACTATCAGCAAAGAAGTCGCCCGTTTGGCACTCCTTCGGGTTAGAACCGTTAAAAGCTGACAGCACCACCTTGCCGCGGATGACAAAGAACATCTGCGCGTTGATCTTGGGTTCGATGATCTGATCTGCGGGCGAGTACACGCGGCGCACGAGCGCGAGCGCCAGCAGGTTAATAAACTCGACGCTCTCCTTCATAAGAAAACACACCTGCTTGACGCGGCTGGCCTTGAGCGTCGCCACAACTTTGGACTGCAGGTGCTTGGGCATCAAATCCAGTGCCTCCTCGCTGTCCAGGCTGTGGTGGGTGTTCCACAAGTAGCTAAAGTAAGCCATCACCTGTCGCCGCACGGATCGTGGGATGTTCTGCGATCGCATGTATTCTCGTGCGTTGTCCACGTGTGTCGAATAGGCTGCGTAGCGCGAATTACGGTGCCGGAAGGTGAAGAGGAATGTCGCCAGCATCGAAGAGCCAAAAAGCGCGCCCACGATTTGCACGATCACCACGTAGAAAGTCTCGGCATCCGAAACAGGAGTCACGTCGTCGTAACCCAACAGCACCATGGTGCGCGAAGCCCAGTAGAGCGTGCGGCCATACTTCCGCGCAACGGAGGCCCCCGGAAGACGGTCGCGGATAGCCCAGCTCGACTCCACATTCGGATCGCAGGCCTCGAACCAAATGCCGCACTGTGCATGTGCGATGAACATGTACCCGCAGGCCAGCCAGTGGCAAAACCCCGCGCAGAGCCCGATGTCGCGCGTAAGAGAATCAATGCCCGTGGATGAGAGTTGCTGTACCCAGCGGCGGTCCGAGTAGATTTTTCCAATGCGCGTGATGCAGTGCCGTAGCCGATAAATGCGGCACAGCTTGTTCAAGCGCGCCAAGTGCAGAATATTGTAGGAGCCCGACGCGAAGGGCAGCACATCGAAAGGGAGAAGAGCCACCAGCTCCAATGCCAATTCCAAGTTGCGCACCAACATGTAGTTCCGCTTGCCGTTATCGTCGTCCGCCTCTGCCCCGGGCATTGCTGAGGACGGTCCGATAGTCGCCAGTGTCCACTTGGCTTTGCCTTGTCTAGACGAGCGCGTGCGGTTAGAGATCTTGGGCGTCTTGAGTCGGTTCGCGTCCCGCGTGAGCTTCTTGCCGATCTCGAAGCTCACAGAGGCGGAGAGCTGAGTGAAGGCATCCTTCCATACTCGGTAGAAAGCCAGGAACTCAATCACGCCGATGGCATCCGTGACCAAGTCCATCGACGAAAAGACGGTCAGCTCATTCGTCCACACGTGTGTCAGCTCGTGCTCGCTATTCAGCAACGGGTTGTACAGGAAGCCGATGCGAAAAGGCACGGAGAGGAAGGTGTAGAGCACTGTGGTAAGGCTAATGCCCACGCTGATGGTCTGCCGCGTGGTCCATGACAGCTTGGTGTATGCCCGCGTCAGTGGTCGAAACACTCGGCGGTACACACGCCGGAACGTGCGATAGAAGACCTCACACGGGGAGAGCGGCGCACTTTTGGGGATGTAGCTTGGCGTTGGGCAGTCGACAGCATGTTGATCCGCGACACGTGCTGAACCGGCACTGGGTGGCCCAGACACCTGCGTAGTTGCCAACGCCTCGCCGGGGCCTGCTCCGCTCGAAGACGCATATACTTTGTTCAGCGTCGTCATGAGAGAGGCGGCAGTGCGGCCAGCGTCATGGGGGGGGGGGAGGCCAGA
>JAADYJ010001113.1:0-10923 GCA_023338205.1 Halophytophthora polymorphica
CTGGCCACATGGACAGCAGCGGCGCGCCCACCTCGCAGAGCGAGCAGGCCTTGCCGCCCTCCAGCAGCAGCGGCCAGTGCTCCACGCCGACGGTGGGCTGCGTGGCCGCGTCCACCGCCGTTGTGGAGTCCATTTCTGGAGTTGCAGTGCTGGTCGGGCCGGCACTACTGCTGCCCGTGGCCGCGGCAGCAGCGCCCGCGAGACGCTGAAGCAGGCCGCGCTGCTTCTTCACGAGCTGCAGCGAGAGCTGGCGCAGCAGCAGCGTTTTGCCAGCGCCGTCCAGACCGAGCACCAAGCCGTTCTTCATGGCTCAATGATAGCGGAGCTGTTGAAATGGCTGGGGACTCGCGGTTGGGCGGTTGCGTCGGCATGGGCCGGGTATTTTGAGGGTACAGCTTTCTCGGTACGCCGCACCATAACGGGCGTTGTGCTTCCTGGCATCGCAGCGGATGACAGGCCCCCAATTCTCCAAGCGACGCGAGGCAGGACTGGGCGCTTGGCCCATGGACACACGCGCGCGGACGGCGGACGGCGGACGACGGACGGCGCATGCAGCAGCAACTCCTCCGGGGCTTGCAAGCTGGTCGTCGCATGAGCAAGCCATCATGCCGAGGGTGAAGGCAGCGCGTAACCCCGGCAGTTGGTGCTTGGGGGCCGTCGTCGCCCCGTCGCTGCGCGCAGCCGATCCCAAAACTCAAGTTGCTTGCTGCCTGGATGCGCTTATCCACCAATCCGCGCGCGTTACCTCACCATCTTTTCCTACCCATTGGCCAAAAAGATACGCAGCTCGCAACGAAGCACCACAACGCAAACACTTTTCTCTGCACCGTATTCCGCCGCATCCTCTCTACCTACTGATATCCAGTAACGTAGTCACTTGTGCAAACGGATATTCAGCATTCAAGTTGCTGTACTATTGTGGCAATTTACCACTGGAAAGCAATCTTTACTGCTATCAACTAGTGCTATCACAATGTTGTGGTTTTGAATTTTGATACATTATACGAGGGATCGCGGCACATCCCCGACAGCATAACCCCGCGTAACCCCCGCCCAACTGATGCCCCTTGGACGGAGCTTCTCGCCACCACAGATTCACTTCCACTTTCACGCTCCAAGCAGCAAAGCAGCCAAGTTCCTCCTTTCTTCTCAGCATGTCGCTCTTCGCCCGCACGTCGGCCCCGCTGCGCCGCGCGGCTTCCAGCGCTGCCGGCTCGGCGCGCCAGGCATCCACGATCCAGTCCATCCACGCGCGCGAGATCATCGACAGCCGTGGTAACCCCACGGTGGAGGTGGACCTCAAGCTGAGCTCCTCGGCCGAGGTGTTCCGCGCGTCCGTGCCCTCGGGCGCGTCCACGGGTATTCACGAGGCCGTGGAGCTGCGTGACGGCGGCAAGCGCTACATGGGCAAGGGCGTGCAGCAGGCCGTGGAGAACGTGAAGAGCGTGCTGGCGCCCAAGCTGCTCGGCGCCGACCCGACCAAGCAGCGCGAGCTGGACGCGCTCATGCGCGAGATCGACGGCACGGACAACAAGGGCAAGGTGGGCGCCAACGCCATTCTGGGCGTGTCTCTGGCCGTGGCCAAGGCGGGCGCGGCGGCCAACGGCGTGCCGCTCTACCAGCACTTTGCCGACATGATCGGCAACGACAAGCTGGTGCTGCCCGTGCCGAGCTTCAACGTGATCAACGGCGGCTCGCACGCCGGCAACAAGCTGGCCTTCCAGGAGTTCATGCTGCTGCCTACGGGCGCCGAGTCCTTCTCGGAGGCCATGGTCATGGGCTGCGAGGTGTACCACCAGCTCAAGGGCGTCATCAAGAAGAAGTATGGCCAGGACGCCACCAACGTGGGCGACGAGGGCGGCTTCGCGCCCAACATCCAGAGCAACCGCGAAGGCGTGGAGCTGCTCATGACAGCCATTGGCCTGGCGGGCTACGACGGCAAGATCGGCATTGGCATGGACGTAGCCTCGTCCGAGTTTTACACGTCCGAGGGCAAGTACGACCTGGACTTCAAGACGGAGGGCCAGACGGACCTGCTCACGGGCGAGGCGCTGGGTCAGCTCTACGAGGACCTGGCCAAGGAGTTTCCCATCATTAGCATCGAGGACCCGTTCGACCAGGACGACTGGGCCGCCTACTCGCGCTTCACGAGCAAGATTGGCGCCAAGGTGCAGGTGGTGGGCGATGACCTGCTGTGCACGAACCCCAAGCGCATCGAGACGGCGCTCGAGAAGGACGCCTGTAACGCGCTGCTGCTCAAGGTGAACCAGATCGGCAGCGTCACGGAGAGCGTGGACGCCGTGGCGCTCGCGCAGAAGAACGGCTGGGGCGTCATGACGTCGCACCGCAGCGGCGAGACGGAGGACTCGTACATCGCCGACCTGGCGGTGGGTCTCAGCACGGGCCAGATCAAGACGGGCGCGCCGTGCCGCTCGGAGCGTCTGGCCAAGTACAACCAGCTGCTGCGTATCGAGGAGGCTCTGGGCCGCGACGCCAAGTACGCTGGCGCGCACTTCCGCAACCCGTCCAAGATGTAAGCTGCGATGTGCTTCAGTGACTTGTCTGCATCGCCAGTGGCTCCGGGAGGAAGACCACGTGGCGCAATAGGATAATGAAAGCACTCTGTACGCTCTGCTTTCTCTTCTTTAGCCTTCCAGGCAGGTCAGGCCAGCTCTGCAGAGGGCCAACGAGGTACAACAGCAAGCAGGCTGCAGCCGTAAAGCAGTCTCATCGATATGGGGACTTGATTTCGCTTCGAAGCGAGTTACACTGGTTTCAGTGACATTTGCGCCCAACTTGTTCTCTACAGTTCGTGCCATGACCACGTCACGCCGAGGGGTCTGGAGGGCCCGAGAGCTAGAACCACACCCCACAGGGCATTTCCCTGGGCTCTCGCTCAAGTGGGGGTGCCGTTTTGCGCCACCTATGCGAGTAGTCCTGCTTACTAGTACTGGCTTGAGTTTGTCTCCATGCCGACGATCGCCGAGGTGGAAACCTTGTTCACGGACGACCCCATTAACCCGTGTCTCGTCAGATTCAGGCGACCAGCTAGAAGTGAACTCTTCGGACAAGTGAGCCACGCCTGCAGTATGTACGATACCCCATTGCAGGACGATCAACCTCGGTTGACGGAGAGCTCTTCAGTAGCAAGAGCTACAGGGTAGCAGGACAAAAGCAAGGCATACCATTCCGACGAGCATCGCTTCAACTCGGACCTGAGGGTGGTTCCTCGCTAGCGCTCTCTCGTGCCAGTTCTCGGACGATGGTCTCGGAACATGGTCCATGTCTCTTGGCTGCAGTTGCGGAGCGTTTGAGTCCGGCTCCCACTGCTGTGCTAGAGAGATTCAAGGTCGTTGGAGTGGCGCCTGTTGTAGCAGTGGTGGGGAGAGCCGTAACGACCGCAATGACCAGTCGAT
The DNA here is from genome assembly GCA_023338205.1 of Halophytophthora polymorphica. Classification (NCBI taxonomy): domain Eukaryota; phylum Oomycota; class Peronosporomycetes; order Peronosporales; family Peronosporaceae; genus Halophytophthora; species Halophytophthora polymorphica. The sequence continues at coordinate 3,417 of JAADYJ010001113.1, forward strand.
CGCGTTGCTAAGTGGGCATCTGTATGGTGTTCTTGTTCAGTTCGAGCGGGGATGACGCGCCATTTCCAGTGAAACCCATCGCACTATCTACCTTGAGCGGAGACTCCGCAGGATAGGGTCTTCCAGGTCTCCAGGTGCTCGTTTCGATTCGTCCTGCTCATTGAGCGTCCCTTGCCGTGGGTAGCGATCCCCCCGCTTCATGCCTGGACTCCGCAACTCCAACCCAACCATCCCAGGGACGAGAAGGATGGCAAACAGACTTGGCACTCCTCTAACCCCACCTGGCTGATGATCGAGATTTGGAGAAAGGCTCAGTGATGTCAAACATACCTGCGACTCCTGATGGTCCCAGTGTGCACTAACATACCAGCCAGCTCCGAGGATCTACATGTAGTCCTCGATGCGTAGAGTATGAAAACTTGAGTACCCCCTCATCCTGTGAAAGCACCCGCCAGCTTTCAAAAGTTGGTTGTCCCTTTTGATGATGACGTCGTGCGGCTCTTGTCGAGAGGGTCGCGACAGCGACAGCTATTCGCCATGCTGTGGTTGCACTCGGGTGTTTGTGACTGACACTGCACACACGACACGAGTCGAGTACTGCGTACGTGGTTGGATCCGCCAGGAAACTTTCATCAGCTTACTTGCACCTGCGTGGCGGGTAGAGATCACGGCTCAAAAAGGAAGTAGACGTCATCCTTCGACCTGAAACCACTGTATATCACTTGAACCGAAACAAGAGGGACGCCGGAGGACGCTCGCGTGATAATAAGAGGCTGTATGGGCTGCTGCGCTGGCTGCTTACATAAAATACTGGCGGCCGCGTCTTGCGTGGCCCGCGCAGTCGCTGTCTGGCGTGGAGACATCCGTGGCTTCTGGTGGGGCTCGTACGCCAGCCGAGGCTGGCGTGGGGTATGAGGGGGGGGACAAGACTCGAGGCTACAGCTCGATGCCTTGCATGCCGCTGTAGTCGTCCACGTACTGCGGCTGGTGCATGGGCGTGGCCGGGACGGCCGAGTGCTGCTGGAGGATCTTGCGCTCGTTCTGCTGCAGCTGCAAGCCCGTCGAGTACGACTGCGACAACAGGTTCTCTAGCTGCTCGCGCATGGGGCCGGCCTCGGCCTCGGCCTGCTGGACTCGCGCCATGTTACGCTGCCAGCGGTCCTCCAGCAGCGCCGTGACCTGCTCCGCCAGATCCTTGAGCAGCGACTTCTGGCGCGAGGACACGGCCTGCCGCGCCTGCGTGTCCGCCACGATGAGCGCGCCCACCACGACGCCGTCGCGCGCGCGGAAGGGCAGCCCCAGGACGAAGCGCAGACGCGGCGACTCGCTCACGAATAAATTAGTGGACAGCGCGTCGTCCCGCAGCGCGTCCAGCACCACCACCAGCTCGCCGTCCTCCTCCAGGTCCTGCTCGTCCTCGTCGATGCTCGTCTCCAGCACGGGCGCCGTCTTGCGCGTCGGGAAGCGCCGCATCACCTCCGCCGTGAGCGAGTGTTCGCGCGGCACCTCGGTGAGCTCCATGGTCGCCGTCACGCCGAAACTGGCCTTGATGAACTCGCGCCGCGCGTCCACGAAGCTGATGGTGGCCAGGCCGCAGGCCGTGTGCTGCGCCGCCTGCTTGGCCACGAGGTCGTAGATGAGCTCCTTGCCCGAGTCCAGGATGCCGTACTCGGCCAGCCGCGTGACGCGCAGCTCGTCCTGGAAGGAGGCCTGTTGCGACTTGGAGAGCGCCGACGCCCCGGCCGACGTGATAACCTCCTGGACGTCGTCCTCCTCGCCCTCCTCCTGCAGCTCGTCCAGCCCGCGGTAGTTCTGCAGGTCCAGGTCCTGCAGCTGGAAGTCAATGCCCACGTTCGAGTCGTGGAACTCCATGCCGCTGTCGTCCTCGTCCGCCTCGTCCAGCTCGCGCAGGTCAAAGTCGCAGATGTCTCTGTCCCCGTCCTCGTCCAGGCCGTCCTCGTCCAGGCCGTCCTCGTCCTCCTCCTCGCCAATGTCGTCCAGACTGTCGCGGTCCGAGTCCGCGTCCGCCTCCGAGTCGTCCAGCTCGAACTCGGAGCGCGTGCTGCCGCGCAGGTCGACGGGCAGCCCGCCCTTGAGCGACAGATCGAACTCCGAGTCGTGGAAGTCCATGAGCGAGACCTCCGAGAAGCGCTTGTAGAAGTTATCGCCTCCCAGAGCCTGCACGTCGGCGCTGCTGGGCGACGACGGAGACGACGAGCACACGGACGCCATCTCGTCCTCCTCTTCCTCCGTCGTCGTCGTGACGGACGGCGCCGCGGACGACAAAGTGGACATCGGAGGACCGCCAGTCGCGGCAGCGGTGGCAGCCCCCCAGACGGCGTCGCTGGGCTCGTTGTCCGCCTCCCCCTCGAGCTCGAAGCGGCTGGAGCGCGTGCTGCTGCTCACCGTGGTGGCGCTGCTCACGTTGCTGCGGTTGTAGAAGCTGCTGCTGAGGTTGCTACTGCTGATGCTCAGCGTCTTGCCGCTGCCGCTCTTGCCCAGCACGCCCAGTTTGCTCGAGTAGCCGGCGTCCACGGACGGCTCGCGACTGCTGCTGAGGCTCAGGCTGGCGCTGCCGCTGCTGCCGTTCGTGTGGCGCTCCCCGCCTGCGCCTCCACCCACGGACACGTGCGAGGCCAGCAGCCCACGCGAGTCGTAAAAGTCCGAGCTGTCGCCGCTGCTCGAGTTCGTGGACGGGTCCCTCGCGTCGTCCTCGTCGCTCTCCTCGGGCCCTCTGGCCTGCACACCCGAGCTGCTGCTGCCGCTGCCGTCTCGCGGCCGTCTGGTGGTCGCCACGGGCGCGTCCGAGAGCTGTCGACTCGCGCGCTGAGCGCCTCCGCCTCCGCCTCGCGCCTTGCCGGCCTCACAGTGCGCGCAGATGCGGAAGGGGCACTTGCCGGCCTTGCCCAGCTTGATCTGGTGCACGCTGGAGCACTTGGAGCAGGCCACGTCTCCGCAGAGGCGGCAGTGGTGCTTCCTGCGCGAGAGGCTGAAGGCCGCGAGGCAGATGAAGCAGCTCTTGCGCGTGCGGCTGCGCACCCAGCGCTCCGACGTGACAAAGGGCGATTCGCGCAGCCGCAGGACCAGCAGCGCCTGCTGCAGCGCGCGGAAGGCCGAGAGGTAGGCCAGCATGTTCTGCCGCCTCTCAGCCGTCACGCCCGCCGGGTCGTAGCAGCTCAGCTTGATGAGCACCTCCAGCTCCTCTCCTGTCGGCCCCACGGGGTACGCTACGATGCCCGAGAACTGCGCTAGGGCCCGCGCCTTGACCGAGAAGCCCGGACTGGTGCTGCCGTGCGTCTGGCCGCCGCCTTTCCCGCTCGCGGACGAGATCACAATGGGTTTGCAGTAGCGCGTCACCTCCGGGTCTTCCACCGAGTGCTGCGAGATGATGCCCACGCGCTGGTCCGGGCCCTGGCCTGCGCTCGGGCCGCCCAGCAAGACGCGGCCCTGGCGGATGGTGGCGTACTCGGCCAGACACATGGTGAGTCCGTCGTCCTGCTGCGAAGAGGCCGCGTCGCTGGCATTGGCACTGCCGCCGCCGCTCTGGTGCAGGCGGGCCACTCGCCGCGCGTGGTGGCGGTTCTTGCCGCCGAACTTGAGCACGTTGGAGGACGCGCCCGAGGCCTGCAGCGCGCCCGACGAGTTGGCGCGCGCCGAGCGGCCCTGGATGGCCACGTACTTGACGGCAAACTGCTCCGCCTCGGCCTGCGAGGGCGAGGGCGAGGACGAGGCGGCCTCCGAGACGCCCACGGGCGACCCGAAGCTCGTGAACACGTCGGCCAGCTGCAGGCGGTCCTCGAAGAGGCAGGCGAGCACGCTCTGGAAGCCGTCGCGCCGCGGACAGGCCACGAGGCGCATCAAGTCGTCCAGAGACGCCCGCACGCGCGTCACGGCCAGCATCGTGTGCGCGTGCTGCGCCAGGCGCGCGGCCTCCGGAGGCACCATGCTGGACACGCGCGAGGCCGCGTCGGCGCGCAGCTCGAACACACTTAGCGCGTCTCGGCGCGTCACGAGCTGCCACTTGTCGGGCGCCGCCACGGCGTCCACGAGCAGCGCCGCCGCGTTGGTGCGCGCCTCGCGGAGCAGCGCCTCCTGGTGCGCCGCGCCAAAGGCAAAGTAGTGCTCGTCCCCGCTGCTGCTACTGCTGAGGCCGAGGGCGCTCGCGCTCGCGGCCGTGTCGTCGCGCGGCCCGGTGCTGTTGCTGGCCCAGGAGCCGCCGTCCTGCAGCGACGAGGCCACGGAGCTGGCCTCGCTGGCGCGCGCGGACGAGCTGCTCTTGTGCGCGCGGTGCTTGGGGCGGTACAGCGCGCCGTAGTGGCCCATGGCGGAGGGCGGAGGGCGCCGCCGCGGAGCCTGGAAGGAGCGCGTCGAGAGGCCCACGCGCGGCTTGGGCGGGGCTGGCGGAGCTTCTCGTGCTCGTTCGGTCTGCGCAGTTCGCCGTCTGGTCTGCTTTGGCAAGGGGGGAACTGGCTTGGCGGCCGGTACTTATGGGACGGTTTCTACGGGCTGGGGTTTACTACTTCGACCAAACGATGGGCCAACGACGCGCTCTCATTGGATAAGAGGCAAAGTGCTCATGGATGTGATTGGCTGACAACGTTTTCCAGAAACGGTTTCGGAGATGCGCCGCCGTCCGGGCTCTCTCGGCGTTTGTAGTGACCATCTCGCGAGGGACGAGAGACCGTGCAGGAAAGTCTCGGATGTCACTAAACTCCGGGCATAGAGCACCAACTGCATGGCGAACGGCAGTCGCCGGTCGCGCTCAAGCCGATGACGGCGATTTGCGCGGCGGCACTGTGTGGATAGCCCGCCGGAAGTCCGTCCGTGCACCGTATGGATCGGACGTTCACGGCAACGTACGGAGTCCGTGGCTCATGAGGCCGTCCGGGGTTGGCGCGCACTGAGAGATCTGCGGCAGTGCCAGAGGTGGCTGCAGGAGGTGGCTGCGTTACTCGCGGCTCGCAGTGCCATCTGCGGTCATACCTGCCCCAGACCAGCCAGATGAGCCTCCTCGTGAAGCGTGAAGTTGCCCGAGGGCGGACCACGCAGGGCTGCGTGACGCAGCCCGAGAAACGGCCTGCTCGTGAAGCCAGCGCTGATAAGCAAGCCTTGCGAGTAAGCCTTCACGTCGATCCCCGCTCCCTGTTCAAGCCAGCGTGACGCTGCACCATTGCAGGGCTTTGCCAGGTGTGCGAAGAAGCTCCGAAAAACCTCTTACGCAAGATGCTATTGGTAGAATCAAGTGCAGTATTATCCGGATCTGGATACTGTCGATACAAAAACCAAGTACAGCCTGCCCGATGGCCAGGAATTCCGGAACTCCTGGCCATCGGGCAGGTCGTGTGATTTCAAAGCTGGACAAGGTCCTGCTGCAGTCTCCGCCCTGCAAGAGCTGCAGACGCCACTGCTCCGAGCCCGAGTCTGTGATGGCCTTCCTCCTCGTTCGCATGTTCAACCGCTCGTTCGACAGCTCGCACAAGTTGCTCAAGTCGAACCTGGAAGTGGTTCCACAAGAACGACGAAAGCTTCGTTCAACAAGTCAACCGCGACGAGTACAAGGCAATGGAGGCGGTGCAGCAAGGCCTGGTGCTACTAACCGTCCCCCACAAGATCACAAAGTTCCGCGCCATCGGCCAGTTTCTCGTGGATTCGTTGGAGGCGAACAAGATCGCGGTTCCTCCCATGGACTGGGACGCGCTCGAGGCCGCGTACAAACTCGAGAGGGAGGCTGTGAAGAAGTTGCCTCCCCGCGAAGGCAATCCCGTGCCTGTCGGGCGACCGTCAGCCCCAGTTTGGTCCGTCCTGAGCCGAGACGCCATCCCGAACCGCGCGATGGCATCGTACTGCAAGTACTGTGACCAGTCAGTCCACCACTGCAAAGCAACGCGCTGGTGAAGGAGCACTTGTTGCGTCAGTGCCCGGGCTTTCGAGCGTATGCCGCGGCCAGTCCAAGCGCAAGCCAGCCTTCGTGGATGTCACTGGAGCCTCGCACCCTCCGCACGAGTGGCAATCGGACGAAGAAATGGTGCTAGTCTCGGCCTGAAAGGGAGCCCACCGCAAGACACCGCTGATTCCCGCCCTGTATGCCGAGTATCTGCTGCTAGAGAAGGAGCTCGTCCCAGGACTGCTACCACGACCTAAGCAAGCTGTGGAGCGCAAGGTGCGGAAACCCAAGCGGAGCTGAACGTTTGTGGCGCGATGTCCTGGTTGGTTCCAGCTGCTGGAAGCGGAGCGCGAAGATAAGCTGCAGAGAAAGAAGCTGCAGCCCATTCGAGAGATGGTCTTTCGAGCATTGGGCTCCTTTTTACTGTGAATGCGTATCGCGAGTCTTGTAAATTGCAATCCCTGCAGCGTCAAGCAGCCGCCTCCGCCTGACCTGACCCAGGACGTCGCCAGGTGAGAAGCCCGGGCCTCGCCGGTCACCTCCCGTCCAAGAAACTTTCATTCTACGATTTTCTTCGAGAGCAGCAAGCAAGACTTTCCCGCGGTGCGGCGCGCGTCGTCGCGGTATTCCTGGACATGTTCAGGATGAGTAAGATCTACCTGTAGTACCGCCGCGCGCTAGCTCGCTATTGGTACCGCGACGTGAATGCCGTCATCAACCTTGTGGAGCTGCTCAAGCGCGACGTGCTGCAACTCGAGCGCCTGAAGGTCTTCCGTCGCAGCAACCGGTAGCGAGCAAGCATCGCACAACACGTGGGGACACGGATTGCGCGGCATGATTCCTGCACAGATTCGAGGTCAAGTCGCGTCCACGAAACTCCCCACACAGGAACCAGGTCGGGCCACGCCATGAGTGGACGCTTCGCCTCTCGCGGAGTTGATGCTCGGCCCCCTGGTCAACCTGTTTACGAAGATTAGCTTTGCGTGCCTTCTCGCCATAATCTAGTAATGCTGTCTCCGCCACTATGGCCGCTGTGCTGTTGTGTGCCATGGAGTTCCCATGGTACGACTTCAATTGAGGTGAGCAATCCCCCCCTGTCGCGGTTGCTTATCGCCGATCGTGGCCTTGCTCTTGGTCGTGCTGCAGCGAGCTGGAGACCAGGGAGACCAGCCAATATGACGTTGGATTCGGTCTTCACTCCAAGACGAGTTGTGCTGGTTTTGTTGCTATGCGGATGCACTGCATCCGAATCCGATGCAGTTGGCAACCGTGAAGCTCATCATTGAGAGATGAACACCATCGGTGGCCACTAACATGTGAAATGAATGATAACATTAGCAAACCAAACCGTGTCGCGTCCTAGTTGTCGGCCCGGAAGACGCCGCGCGCGACGCCCTGCTCCTCCTCCTGCTGGCTCGCGAACGAGTTGAAGATCTGCTCCAGCGTCGTCTGCGAGACGCTGTACTCGCGGATGTGCATGTTGCTCTTCACGGCCTCCACGAGCGCGAACATCTTGGACAGCCGCAGCTCCTCGTTCGAGCCGCGCATCTTGAAGCGGCAGAAGTCGTTCTGGCGCTCCATCACCTCCACGCCGTGCTCGCCGAAGGCGCCCACCAGGTACTC
>JAADYJ010001114.1:0-10914 GCA_023338205.1 Halophytophthora polymorphica
CCACATCAAGAGGTATGCAAGTTTGTGCTCGTGCTGCGAAGAGCGCCGCCAACCCGACGCCAAGTGTATGTGTGGTGTTTGTCTGTCTGGGTATGTGCATGGATGTGTCGGGCAGTGTCGTGGCGGACCCACGCGGGCGTCTATGGCGTGCTGCTGTCCAGCTGCGTGTCTTGTGCCGGGCTACTTACTTGGTGACGGCGTAGAAGACCGCAGCGAACATGAGCGGCAGCAGGCCCAGTAGCATTTGGCGGTACGACTGCAGCTGGCCGTCAAGCTGCGCGATCTTCTCCTGCGAGCGGGCCTGCACCTGCGTCACCTGCGAAGCCGCCGCGCGCTTCTCCTGCTCCAGCTCGGCGCGCGCCGTCGCCAGCGCCTCGGCCAGTTTCTCGCGCACCGTCACCAGCTCGTGGTTGGTCTTGCCGATCTTCTTCTCGCGCTCCTTGAGCTTGGTCGTGAGCTGCGTGCGCGCCGAGTTGGCGGCCGCCACCTCGGCGCGCGCGCGCTTGAGCTGCTTGGCGGCGCTCTCGGCGTCCGCGATCTTGGCATTCATGAGCGTCTTGGCCGCCTGCGCCGAGCTCTTCCACTTGCCAGAGTGCGCGCGCGCGTCCTTGAGCTCCTCGTTGGCCTCGAGCAGCGACGCGCGCGCCTTCTTGAGCAGCTCCTCCTGCGTCGCCCACACGCCGCGCAGCTCCTGCAGCTGCGTCTCGGCCGCCGCCAGCTCCGTCGTGCGTGTGGCCAGCTCCGTCCGCAGCTTCTGCTGCTGCGCGTCGTCGGGTGTCGCCATCGTCTGGGCCTTCGCCGCCTGCTTGAGCGTGGCCACCTCCTGCTGCAGCGCCAGTACCTCGCGATCACCGCCCGCCTTCTCCTCGCGCACCGCGTCCAGCGCCGCCTTGGCCTGCTGCAGCTCGGCTGTCAGCGCGTCCGTCTTGCCGTCGCGCTCGGAGCGCGAGCCCTCGAGCTCGGCCACGCGCGAGGCCAACTGCTGCTTCTCCTGCGCGTGGGTCTTCTCCGCCGTGTCCACCTGCGTCCGCATCGTCTCCAGCCGCGCGTGCACGTCCGTCTGGTCCTGCGTGGCCGTCGCCAGCCGCAGCTCCAGCTCCGCCATACGCGCCTCCACGTCCGCCTTCTGGTCCCGCACGACACGCAGTTCGTCCTCCAGCGTCTCCCTGTGCGTCGTCAGCGCCGCCACCTGCGCCTGCGCCGCGCGCGTCTCGACCATCGCGGCCTCCAGCTGCGTCCTCGCGGCCTGGAGCTCGTCCGCCGTCGCGCTCTCCTGGTCCACGCGCGCCGCGTGCTGCGCCTTGCTGTGCTCCGCCTCGACACGCAGCGCCTTGGCGTCGCCTTCCAGCGTCGCGTTCGCATCGCTCAGCGCCTTGTTGGCCAGCTGCAGGTCCTCGATGGACTTCCAGAGCTTGCCCAGGTGCGTCTCGCGCGAGTCCTGGGCCTCCTCCAGGCCGGCCACGCGCGTCTGCGCGCTGCGGAGCTCCTCGCGCAGCGACGCGTCCGAGGCCGCCGCGGCCTCCACCTCGGCCTGCAGCGTCTGCTTGGCCGTCTGCAGCTCCGTGACGGCGCGTTCCAGTCGTGTCTTCTCGTGGCGGAGCTGCTGCTCCGTGGCCTGCAGTTGCTCGCGCGCCTGCGTCGCGTCCACCAGTGACGCGCGCTCCGACGCGAGCTGCGCCGTGAGCTGCGCCACCGCCTGCGAGTGCGTCTGCTCCAGCTGCGCCGTCGCCGTCGCCACCGCCGCCGCCTTGGCCGCCTCCAGCTCCAAGCCGCTCGGCTGCGGCTGCGTCTTGTCCTGCCGCGGTGTCGTCTTGTCCTGCTGCGGTGTCTTCTTGTCCTGCTGCGGCGTCTTCTTGTCCTGCGCCTTGTCCTGCTGCGATGTCTTCTTGTGCTGCGCCTTGTTCTGCGGCTTCTTGGCCTCCGCAGCTTCAGCTTGAGCTGGCGCGTGCTGCTCGGCCAGGGCGGCCTCCTGCTGCTGCTGCTTGAGGAAGGAGAGCGCGCGCTTGGTGCGCTCCAGCTTGGCCACCTCGAGCTCCAGCGTCGCCAGCCGCGCGTCCGCGCTCTCGAGCCAGGCCGCCAGCTGCTCCGCGCGCTGCGCCAGCGCCTCGCGCGCCTGCTTCTCGCCGTCTTGCGCGTCCTGCACGTCCTGCTCGGGCGCCTCGAGCTGCTTGTCGCCCACCTTGATCCAGCTCTCGCCCTGTTTCTCGTCCGCGTTGTTGTCCGAGTTACTGTCCGAGTCGTTGTCCTGCGGCTGCGGCTGCGGCTCGTCGGCGCGCGCGGCCTCGGCCTCGGCCTCAGCCTCCTCGTCGGCCTCGTCCTGCAGCTTCCAGACCTGCAGCTGCTTGCGCAGACCCACTAGCCGCTTGACCTCCTGCGCCACCTGCTCCATGGTCACCTCCTCCTGCTGCTCGTCGTCGCTGCCGTTGCGCTTGTTGCGCACGCGCTCCTGCAGAGATCGCACGCGCGCCGAGCACACCTCGATGGCGCGCTCCAGCTCCGTGCGCTCCTCGAAGCGTGGGGCCACCTCCGTCGTCATGCTGCTGCCTGGCCTGTCGCGCGATGCAGCGACTGGTGCTGCGGATCCCAATGCCGAATGCCGAAATGCGCCGTCGTTTGTGTGGCGGGGCACTCGACTGGACTGGCGGCAGAGTCTCGCGTTGGGGTCCAATAACTATCCAATCTCTTCAGTTTTTTTGGCGCCTCGCCACCTTGAATCCGGCGTGTTCGCCAAAACTGGAAGCCGTCTCGCTCAAATTTGCCGAATGAAAGAGGCAGAGCGCGGATCCAAACTGGTCGAAGCGCCGACTGGAAGGACATGAAACGCCGAATTATAGGCGGCATCCGCCTTACATTGTTGAAAAGTTTTGCGGAACCGACGCCTCGGATTGGTCCAATCTCTAGAATGTCTTGACCTCACTATCGAGCCGGCAGCCTCGAGCTCTGATCCGAACGTGCTCGACAAAAGTTGGCGAAAACCTAGCACCGCATGCCCTTGCATACCGAATGCGTCTGAAGAACCCTTTCCTAGCCAAGCACCTGCATTCCCAACCTCTCTTTCTTGATGCAATTCTAGAAATTGATTCGTGTCAACTGTTGCTATTCGACGACTCACGCACATGTCACATGCCACTTCACATACGATCGCACCAGGAAGCCGCGACGAAAGCCCAGCAAGCAGCGAGAGAAAGCAATAGCCGACGCGACCCAAGGCGAGCTGAGCTAGTGGCGATGGAGTCTGCGCCGCACGTGACCAAGGCGGCCAGCATGCCGGCGGCGCTAGAGCGCGGCGAGCACGAGGCCTACGACCTCTTCGGCGTGCACAGCGCCAGCATGCCCGAGCTGCCCGTGGCGCAAACGGCACCGGAGAAGCTGCCGGTGGCGACGACCGCTCCCGCTGAAGAAGGCGGCCCCGGCGAAGTGCCCGTGGCCAATCCGCCGCCGCCCGAGGTGCCGGTGTCGCCGTCCGCCTATGAGCTGTTCCCCACGGCCCCAGTCACCACCAAACCTCCGCCAGCGCCCGTGAAGCCGGCGGAGACAGAGGAGTACGAGCTGTTCCCGTCGTCGCGAGGCGGGCTGAGTCGCAGCGGCAGTAGCAGCAGCAGCAGCGCGACCACAGCCATGAGCGACGGCGGATCGTATCGTGGCGGCCTGGCACGGGCCAACAGCGCGCAGCTGGCGGCGATGGAGCCAGCACAGCCGCCGCCGCCCACGTACAAGATGGCAGGCAACGCCGTGGACATTGTAGCCGTGCGCAACATGGACGAGCAGTTCCTGACCACATCGTGGTTTGTCTCGTTCTCGTGGTCGCGCTTCCGCTCGAGCGCGGCCACAGGCGTGGGGGACATGGTGCGGATCCTCGTGAACGGCAAGGAGATGCCCACCAAGATGGAGCTGCAGGAACGCGGCCGCTGTACGTTCATCACGGGCGGCATGTCGCCTCCCCCGGAAGATCTCACCTTCGTGGACTTGCACGAGGATGAGCCCAACCACGTACGCTTTGAGCACTTCCAGCGCGCCACCAACACGATCCGCTACGTGGACGCGCGGCTACATCTCTGGGGGCCCAACGAGTCGGTTGTGGTGGTGGATCTGGACGGCACGCTCACCATCAGCGACGTGGAAGGCCACATCCGGACACTGCGCATGGGCCAGTACGACTTTCTGCACCCTGGTGCATGCGAGTTCTTCACGAAACTGCACGAGTTACAGCTCCGCATCGTGTATCTGACGGCCAGACCACTGGATTGGGCGTCGGCCTCGCGCGTGCACCTGGAGAACGCGACCCAGCAGACGTTCAAGCTGCCTCCGGGCGTGTTGATCACCAATTCCAACGGCCTCACCGGCGCATTGTTCACCGAAGTGGTGAACAAGACGCCGCATGTGTTCAAGGCGCAGGTGCTCAACGAGCTGCAGCTCACGCTCATCCACGCGGGCCGCGTGACGGAGCACCCGGTCTTCGTGGCGGGCTTCGGCAACCGGCCCACGGACATTGTGGCGTATGAGCAAGTGGGCATGGACCCAAGCCTCATCTTCATGCTGGACCCGTACTCGAACGTCAAGGCCGTCTCGGATGCGCGGCTCTACGAGTCATACGCCGACCCGAACGCGCTGCTGTGGCTGCTGCCGCGCCTCAAGCACCGCGTGCCCATTGAGAAGGTGGGCCGTATCGACGACTACACGGTGCGGGAACTTGTGCTGGCTGAAGACCGCGAGCAGCTCCTCATGGCGGAGCAGCAAGCGCGGCGACTGCAGCAGGAGGAGTTCGAGCGCGCGCGTCAGGAAGCGAATCGCGCAAGGTACGGCCCGTCCGGAGCGTCGTCCTCGTCGTCTGCGGCCTCTACGTCGGCTTTGCTTCGCGCCAGCAGCAGCAGCTTATCAAGATAAGCGCGACCACGGCGTCTCGTGTTGTACTTCTCTTGCGCTTTGCTGTCATGTTCCCTGCATGTGTGAGCTCTGGGAATGCTGGGGGGCTGGCGCGGTGGCGTCACTCGGCTACATCCGCGCTAGTATCAGCATGCGAAATCTGTGATTGAGACCGTAGTCCATGACACGGTCGTTTCCGCTTCGCTTTCCTTGCAAAATAGATTATGGTTAAAGCAACAGGCACCTGCTGTCGGCTTTCGTCCCATTTCCTTCAGTCTGTGCAAGATCGGCAGCCAAACGCTACTTACGAAATAAATGCGTACACTCACTGCTCCCCCGCTTGGCCGTGTCGCCCTTGTTCACCCCGATAGGTCCCACCGCTCCGTGTCCCGAACAGCTCAGATCGCTCGAGGCGTTCAAGTGCGAACTGCCTCACCCCCCGATGCGTCCTCGTTTCATGCCTAGGACGTGTGGCAACGATGGGACTTCACCTTCAGATGCTCGAGCCCAACTGCACGATGCGCGGGTAGCACGGAAGAGTCAGGAAGTCCACCATGTCGTCGCCCGTCAGCACCTTGCCCATGATCTCGCCGCCCAGCACCCACTTGGCGCCCGAGGCAGCGTTCAGCGACCGCTTGTTCACGCACTCCTGCAGGATGGACAGCACCAAGTCCTTCGTCACCGTCGAGCCCTCCACCGTCTTACACGCGTGGTGCATCCACTGCCACACTTGAGCGCGCGAGATCTCGGCTGTCGCCGCGTCCTCCATCTTGTTGTGCAGCGGGATGCAGCCGCTGCCACGCAGCCACGCCTCCGTGTACACCAGCGACACATCAATGTTCTCCTCCAGGCCCTTCATCGTGATGGATCCCTTCGGCTGCTCGATCAGCTGCGCCGCCGTGATGTCCTTGCCGGCCTCCGGCACGAACGAGATCTGATTCGGGCCCGACATCTTAGCGAAAGCGTCCATAGCAATCTTCACCAAGCCGGGGTGCGCCACCCACGTGCCGTCGTGACCCGCCGCCACCTCGCGCGACTTGTCCTCCATCACGGCGGCCATGAACTTGTTGTTCAGCTCCGGGTCGTTCTTCACTGGGATCTGCGCGGCCATGCCGCCCATGGCGTGCGCGCCGCGACGGTGGCACGTGCGCACCAGCAGCTTCACGTACGACGCCATGAAGGGGGTCGTCATCCCCACCGACGAACGGTCGGGCACAATGAAGTTCGCGTGGTGGCGGAACTTCTTGATGTACGAGAAGATGTAGTCCCAGCGCCCGCAGTTCAGGCCCGACGAGTGGTTGCGCAGCTCGTACAGGATCTCGTCCATCTGGAACACTGCCAGGATGGTCTCCACCAGCACCGTCGCGCGGACAGAGCCCTGCGGGATGCTCAAGAAGCCCTGAGCAGCCACGAACACGTCGTTCCACAGCTTGGCCTCAAGGTGGTGCTCCAGCTTGGGCAGGTAGAAGTATGGGCCAGAGCCGCGAGCCACCAGCTCGTGCGCGTTGTGGAAGAAGTACAGACCGAAGTCGAACAGCGAGCCCGACATGATCTGTCCGTTCACCAGCACGTGCGCCTCATCCAGGTGCCACCCGCGCGGGCGCACCAGCAGCGTGGCCACCTCGTTGTTCAGCGCGTACTTCTTGCCCGTCGCCGGGTTGGTGAACGAGATCGTCTTGCGCACAGCATCCAGCAGGTTCACCTGGCCGTCCACCTGGTTGAACCACGTTGGCGCTGTCGAGTCCTCAAAGTCCGCCATGTAGCACTTGGAGCCCGAGTTGAGCGCGTTGATTACCATCTTGCGGTCCACGGGGCCCGTGATCTCCACGCGGCGGTCGGCCAGGTCCTTCGGGATGGACGCCACCTTCCAGTCGCCCTCGCGGATGTACTTGGTCTCGGGCAGGAAGTCGGGCAGCATGCCCGCGTCCAGCTCCTTCTGGCGCTGCACGCGCGCGGCCAGCAGCGCCTGGCGCCGCGGCTCGAACTGCTCGTGCAGGAAGGCCAGGAAGCGTAGCGCGTCGGGCGTCAGCACGCGGCGGAAGGCGTCCGTCACCTGGCCCAGCACGCGCACGTTTGCAGCGTTCACGTTCATCTCCGACATCTTGGCTTGTGGTCTCTTGTGCTTCTTGCTCGTGAGCTTCTTGGCTTGAGTCGGCGGCGGAGGGGCTTGTGCGCACTCCAAAGGAAATCCGGGAATGAGCTCTGTTGCCGTCCCCGCGCAAAACCAGCGCGCACTTGTTCGGCCGGGCCGGGAGGGGCGACATCTAGCAGAAAGGCGCACGCGCAGGTTGGACGCATTGAAGTTTCCGCGTGTCAATCGTCTCGGGCAGCCGCCGGCTGGGCCGCGATCTTCAAGGGCAACGGCGACGCGTCGCTTTGGCAAAACGCAAGGTACGGTACGTGGGGTCGCTTTTGCGCCAATGAGGAGGCCGCGTGGGCTGGCACAACCAATCCCTGCCGCCGACAGGGCTGAAGCCGCCGCGCTGACGTCTCCCGCGTCATGCGGGCTGTTCCGCCCAAGTGCAAGTTTGTATGGGCTTCCGGCTGGGGCTACGCGACCATCACTCTGACTTGCGTTTTACAGCCACTTGGCTTGCGTTTCGAGTCTAGGTAAACAGGTGATCCGCGTGATTGGACGAAGCCTTGTCGGTCTCTGCAGGCGGTCGCCTTCGGGCATACGCATACGGGGGCGCAGTCGCTTGGGGTGCATTGTGCTGCATTGGCATCTCATGCACCGGACCAGTGAAGGCTGTGGCTGTCAGTAGTCTTGCCGGGCTCCTGGCTGTTAGTAGTCTTGCTGTGCTCACCCTGGTCTGAAAGTTGGGTGGGGATGGCAGTGCTGGCTGACAATGTGGCCACGGACAAGCCCGCTAGCTAGCTAGCCCTGGTCAGAAGACAGCAAGGACTGCTCCATTGGCGGGCGCTACGGGGGCCGTGGGCGCAAGCAGTCGAGGCGACGTGAGGCAGGCCACTTGACGTGAGTGCGACGTGAGTCCATGGGTACGCTGTACCAATGTTGTGTGGGCCACACGCATCGCACGGACCAATCGGAACGGATCCTTTCCCACTTTATGTAGCCATGTTGCGGAAACTAACTCGCGGTCAGAGTAGCCCGGAGGTGAGGCCGTAGTGCTTCTTGGCGGAGGCGGCCTTGGGTCGCGTGGAGAGATGGCGCGGGCCCGCTGCGGCGTCGGCGAAGGTCTTGGAGAGGTCGATGGCCAGCGTGAGCGGCACGGCGTTCTTGGCCTCCTCGATGAGGAAGATGACGGTGCTGAAGGACGGCCGCTGCGCCGGGTCGGCGTCCCAGCACACCTTCATGAGGCGGTGCAGGATCTGCGGGATGTGTGGCAGCAGCTCGGGCCGTAGGTCCTCGTGTGCCACCATGTACGCCAGGTTAATGGCGTCCTGCTCCAGGTACGGCTTCTTGAAGCAGAAGAGCTCCCTGGCAGACAGCAAGCATACCGGAAAGCGAGACGGAGACAACCGACGCCGAGGTGAGCTTTGCGAACTGGCTAACGGTGCGGGGGGAGGAGAGGGCCACGCACCAGAGCACGATGCCGTAGGAGTAGACGTCGATCTTCTCCGAGTAGTCTTCGCCGCGGAAGACCTCGGGCGCGAGCCAGCGCGGCGTGCCGCACATAGTCTGCGCGTTGGCGTTGCGGTCGAGACTCCGCGAGAGCCCAAAGTCGCTCAGCTTGCAGCGGAAGTCCTCTGTGATCAGCAAGTTCTCGCCCTGTGCAGCCGCAATCGCACAGGCAAATAGCGCGTCAGTTTGCACAGCGATATCGAAGAACTACGCGGCTATAGCTCATCTGCTTACCTTGAGGTCGCGGTGCAGCACGGCCGGATTGAGCGAGTGGAGATAGGCACAGGCCCTTGCACAGTCCAGCGCGATCTCGAGCGTGAGGCCCCACGTGATCTTGAGCTGCTTGCTCTGCGCGAGCTGCAGCAAGTCCACCACGGAGCCGGCACAAAGCTCCGTGATGAGACAGAGCGTGGGCGGTGCCAGTACAGCACCCAGGAACTGCACGATACTCGGGTGCTGCAGGACGGAGAGGATGGAAAGCTCCTTCTTAAAGTCCTCCACGGTCTTGGCCGAGTAGCGGTTCGCGGCCAATCGCTTGAGCGCCACCTGCTTGCCTTGGTAGAACGCCTTGTAGACCACGCCGAAGTTGCCCGTACCAATCTGGTCCTCGATCTCAATGTCCTCGAAAGGCACCTTGAGCCCGAAGAAAACCGAGCCGTCCACCTTACTCGAGTCCGCAGCCGAGTGCAGGTGGTGCTTCTTCTTGGACAAGGCCACGTACACGAGCGTACCGGCCAGCGTCGTGGAGTGGAAGTTGTGCGTCTGCGGTGACACCGTCACGGGCTGGCGCGAGAACACGCTCCCCATGGCATGGACGGGGAGGAAGTCAGGCCCCGTGGCTCACGACGCCTCTTCGCCCGCTTTACTACCGCCAGGACGAAGGCAGTGGAGACGCCTGAGTCCTAGTTCGGCCGCTAGGAATATCGTTCTTGAGCTCGTCGGATGCCAAGGTCTGTCGACTTTATTTACGCGGACTATATCAAGAATGGACATCCGACGGTGCTTCTTAAACCAGAACGGGATATCCAAGGCGCCACACAAAATGGGCTCAAGCTTGAGAGCAGGGGCTTCTAACGCCGCGTGCCACAGCGCGTAGTCGTCTGTACTGAGGACGAAGAGACCTTGGACAAACTGGCAAAGTGTGGAGAGATGGTCGACGGTCGGGGTGATCCAACGACTCACTGGTCTGTCGAGCAAAGCAGCGCGACGCCGCGCAGCGTCCAGTGCAGCGGTCGGTGGTCTCTGGACGCAAGCAGCACGGAGAAGATGTAGTTGCTGTCCGTGCGGCTCGCGTAGCGGTAGCAGGGCGCCTCGTAGCCGCCGTACGGCCCGTAGTCCTGCGCTGCACGGGTCTTCTTTTGGCTCTTGGTGGTGGCCGTGACGTACACAGCAGGCAGTGGCGCAAAGAGCCGCTTGGGCTCTTGCTCCACCAGCGTGCCGTCGGCGCGATTCCAGGTGGCGCCGTCAAGCAGAAGGCCGTGCACGAGCACGCCGTCTCGGGGCGGCTGCTTGATCTGCTCCACGCGCTCGTAGTCGGTCACCTCGCTGTGGTAGACCACGTCGTCCAGCGCCCAGCGTTCGCTGGCATGCGCCCGAGTGGCCTCTTGGGCCATGGCCGTGAGGAAGCCCTTCGGATTGGAGAAGCCCGCGAGCCAGAAGCTAGCAGGTCGGCCACGCTCCAGCCAGCCACGCACCTGCTGCACACGGTCAGCCATGCCCGTCATCCAGAGCCCGAGTGTGGCGCTACGCCACGCGTTCTCCTTGGCCCAGGCCACAGGCACCTTGCCGTCAAAGAGCGCTTGAATGGTCTCGCGGATAAGCGTCGTCATGACCACTTCGCCGGCAATGGCGCGCTGCGTGGACAAGAGCGAGAAGCGCACGGTCTGCAGGATGCCACGCAGCGCACGCGCCTCTTGGCACAGGAAGATGTTGAGCGGCAGGTCCAGTCCGCCCGCCAGCGCCTTGGAGCGCAGTGCTTGTGCCAGAGCGGCCTCACTCAGCGTCTCCTCCTCGGGCGTGGCCGCTAGCAACTCTCGTGTCTTCCGCAGCACCACATCCTCCAGTGTCTCCGTGGTGGAGACGCCCGAAGCCGAGTCGTCTCTGGGCTGCGTGTCCACGATCACATCCAGCAGCGCCGACACTTCCTTGACGCGGTACGTAAGATCGGCGTTCGGGTGCAATCCGAAGACCTCGGGCGAGTCCATCATCGGGAAGGCGGCGATGAACCGCTGGTACTCTTCGACCTCCACCACCGCCGTGGTGTCTGGGAGACAGTAATTGAACAGCTGGGGCGCCCCGCCGCCCTTCGAAGCGGAGACCGAGCCCTCAGGACAGAAGGAGAAGCTGCTGCTGAGCAACGTCGGGTTGAGCCACGCGTCGCAGTAGGCGCGGAAGAGTCGACGGTCCAGTTCATCCGTGATGCGGCCGCCGTAGTGCACTTCGGCCACCATGTACTGCACCGTGGG
>JAADYJ010001115.1:0-10908 GCA_023338205.1 Halophytophthora polymorphica
CAATCCGACAGCACTTGGCTTTTGTATTAACTCTTTTAACCAATAGAAACACTGTAGTTATTTATACCCAATCAGAACTGCTTTGCCTATCGGTTTTATCCAATCAGCTGTATTCAGAAAAGGTGTATGGTGTATGGCCCTGTCCAACGTTTGTGTGCCTTTCTTCCGACAAACAGGCAATTTTAGGACCGTTAGAATGAGTCTGCGCGATCAGCGTCCAAGTAGAGGCTGAAGAGGTCAGCCCTGACTACGCCAAGCAATGCATTGTGCGCGAGAGTGATGGCGAGTATTTGTTAAGTGTGCTGGACATGTTTGGATGCATCTTGCACTGAACAAGGTCGTAGTGGAAACACTTTGGCCCGCTATTCGGTAATGCAAAACTATCGGCAACCAGAAAACTGGCTGCTTGATGCGTTTCCCCCAGCATCGCCTCTTAACTGAGAGACGGCTGCTCAAGATGGGGCGGACGCTAGAGAACGATTGTCTAAAGAGAGACAAGGGGGGATACGTGCAAAAGGCTGCTGCGTGCAGAAAGGATGACCTGGGATTGATGGTTTCTTATCTGTATACATCTGCCACTTCCTACGTAGACTATCAGGATGTTGCCCTGCTGTGCTTGCTGTGGTTTATGTTTGGCCGTGCGTCTGACTTTACGATGCTGCAGAGGCAGAACGCGACGATAGGAGCAGGCAGCGAGTTCTTCGTCCGCCTGATTCTGATGAAGGCGTCCGAAGAGCAAGGCCTCTCTCTCTCCCCGGACGCCAACTTCCGCACCTGCCCTCTCCTCGCTCTCTCCCTGGTGCTGATGATGCAAGTGTCACTGCGCGTCGCCCTCCTCGAGTAGCTTCCGGACGACTTCAAGCCTCCCGTCGTCATCCTTTAGCCCACCACACCGCTCGTGGACGTCCTGAACAACCCTGGCTCCGTTGCGCTGGAAGGAAGTGAGGCAGCCGCCGCTGTTGACAGCTCGCAGTCACTGCACGCCTACGCCAACGGACTGCTTGGACACATCGTGGCTGCTGCCGGTGTCGACCAAAAGCTGACGTCCCACTCGTCCCGGCGCGGTGGTGCACAGCGCTTCAACGGGTCCGCAGAGCTCACGCTACAGTGGATCCTTGATCGTGGGTCATCGAACATGACGGGCACGAACAAGCCGTTCGTCTATGTCTTCAACCCGTGCCCGAAGACACGAAGGTGTCCAGGGTGTTGGGCGACTGGAAGGCGGATGCCCCTGTCGCGATCGCCAACCTCAAGGTCTTCAATGCGCACACTGTGGTCCGGATTGCTGCCGTCCAGCTCAAGGCCTTCAACAGATGCCACCAGCTGAAACAGACACAGCTCAACGTCAGCGGCCCCGTTCTCGACATGCTCATGATGTACCACTTGCTGCACTACCCAATCGCTCAAAGAGCTTCATCCTGACGGCCCTACAGTCACACGCCTGGAATCCTGCAGGGTGGAAGAGTTGGTCTGCACTGCTGCATACACAGCTGTCAATCGCTGAGACGACGCCCACCAACGGTCCTTTGGTGCTACAGAAGCAGCCGCTGTTTCTTCAGCAAATCGCCTTGAACCACCAGCTTGCGGAATTATCATCCGTCAAGAGCAACGCATCGCTGTTCTGGAAGGAAAGCTGGGCTCGCAACTAGCTGGACAACACACGCACAAAGAGCAGCCGCCTCGAGACGCAAGGCCTGTGGATGTGGAAGTCGAGGAGGTGAGCCAGCCCATAAAAACGCCGAACGAAGGATTTACTTACTCGCTCAAGGCAACGTGGTTTGCTTGGTACGCGGGGGGGGCGAGGCTGTGGAGCACTCGCGGCGACAGCCAGAAGAAGTCCGATGCCAAGACGCTTGTGACCTTCATGAAGCTCTTCCTCGGCTCCGGCTTCGTGTTCGATGAGCGCAGTCCCCGTTACCACGACGCCGTGATGGAAGTCGGTGCTAGCGCCGAGACCGCTGTCCTTGCGTTCCTGCAGAACCGCAAGCCGCCGATCAAGGCGCTGGGCACGAGCTCGGTGCTCAAGCGCATGCGCGTGCTGCATCGTGCTGGAGCGCTGAACAGCAAGACCATGCAGTACCGCATGCGGCTCGCAGCAGGCGCTATCCCCGATCCAGCCCCCAGCTACACGCAAAACGCGCTTATCGTATTGTAATGGGGTTACACTACAATGAGAGTAGTTGGGCTACTCTCAACCCGAATTACTTTACAGTAGGCCCGAAGCCAAGTCGGACTGGGCACAGTACCGACCGAAAGTCGGTACATATCTAGTGTCACAAATGACAAGTACATACAATTGTACCGACCTGGGGCCTGGAGCCTCCGAAAAATTAGGGTGAACCACCCTAAATAGGCACTCTGCAACTTAGTGTTCGGAACACTGAGTTAGGCTAGAACAGAGACGATCATCTGTTAGCATGGGTCGCTCCTATTGGTTGAAATACGGTATTGCAGCCAATCAGAAAGCGCAGAACTCAGGGAACAATGCCAGCCAGTTATTGAACTTGCTAGACTTTATCGCATCATTTTAGAGGTAAAAAGCACGTCGGCCCGGGGTCAACATGACCCTAAACAATTCAGTTCTCAACTTTGGCAACAAAGCACAAAAGCTTCTGTTTCCTTATAGTAATATATGTACCTAACGTATATTACTATTGCTATACCGTTCCTCACACAGCGCGCCTGTGTAAGCCATGTTGCAGGACGAGCGCCTCTCGCCCTGTCACAAACAGGCAAGCAGGACTAGAAGCAAACGGGGAAGAGGACCCCGAAGCAGCTGACTCGCAAGCAGCTGGAACTGAAGCTGGAACCACAGCACAATATGGGGATGGCGCATTCCTCGACGGGTCCCCGCCCCGCTGGAAGTCGTGGAAGTTCTTCGAGGACCAACTCAAGACCTTCTGTGCAGATACAAAACAAGTGTTCCTGGTATGGAGCACGACGTCCGTGTATAAGCGCTACGAGCAGAGGCGCGCGAATTCGAAAACGCGCACGGAAGGCTTGCTGGAGCACTAGAGGTTCTACTCCAAGACGCTGGAATGCACCCATCACCGTGCGAGCAGACATCGTGACTCGGGGAAGCGCCAGCACCGTGTCACGCGTGGCGTTGGCTGTGGTGCGAAGATCAGCGTGCTGCTGGTGAGCGGGGGCGATCGCGACGACTGGTACCTGGAAGTGACGGGGAAGGGGACTCAAATCCACAAGGTAAGCTTTGACGTATGGGCGCACTATACCGAAAGCCGGCGAATTGACATGGCGATGCTGCTTCAGGTTGAAGTCCTCAAGAAGAGTGGAACGAGTGCGAAAGACATCCTGCAGTACGTCCGATCGCGCAGTGGTACGTGGACGCTTGGATGCGGTTGTTGTGTGTGAAGCTGTGCATGAAGCGAGGTAGTCGTACGGACACAGAGGTCACCATCAATGTCTTGGACGAGTTATGTGCTCAAGATGCCGGGAACAGCGCCAAAGTCGTCATCGATGAGTCGGGGAACGCCATCATGGTGCCCACGTTGCAGACGGCAAGCATGAAGCGTCTGTTTGAAGCATTCCCTGATGTGTTGCTTGTGGGCTCCACGCACTCCACGAACACCAACAGCTACGAGCTCTTTAGCTTTATTGTGCACGATATGTTTGGCAAGATGTGCTAGACTATGTGTAGTGGAAAACCCGGAAATGTACCGGAAATACAAGGACATCGAACCAAAACCCACATTCATGTCGTGCATTGCTTTGTAGAGCCAGAATGTGCAACACGCCCTCGTGGAGCGCAAGGCGAAGGAAATGCTGTGCTTGGCCATCGACACCTTCAAGGACAACAACCCTGCGTGGGGCCGAGGCCGCGTGGTGATGACCAACAAGGCCGTGCACGAGAAGGCTGTCTTGCACGTTGCGTTCCTGCAAGCACGGCAGCTGCTGTGTCAGTGGCATGTCGTCGAGTGGTTCAAACGTCAAGTGAACAAGCTAGCGTCCGGCTCCGTGGACGAGAAGACCGAGCTGAAGGAGGACATGCGCGCGCTGGTGTACGCCTCGAACGAGGAGGAGTACGAGGACCGCAAGGTGTTGTTTCTCCATCATCTGAACGATGACACAGAGGCGTCGCTCTACATCATCTTCATGGACAACTGGGACGGAAATCGGGTGGAATGGTCAGCCAACCTACGCGGGGACGTGGTCCACCTCTCGAACGACACGAACAACAGGCTGTATAGCAAATGGGGGAAAATGAAGCAAGTGGTGGACCCCAACTACACGATGCTCCAGTTGGTATCAACCATGATCGGCATGCAGATGTGGGCAGAGAACGACTACGTCGCGGAGCAGAAGCGTGTAGGCTCCCATCCGCCTATGGACGAGGACAAAGAGGTGTCAACCTTCGCCGGGCTCGTCAGCAGATATGCGTAGAACAAAACGCTGCCGGAGTATCAATTCGCGACGGGCCTGAGTGCTGCGTACAAGACCACCAGAGACGACACGGACAGCGGCAACGTGGTGATGCGGGCTCATGGCTCCAAAAGATTGCACAAGCTGGGTACGAAGGTGGGTACATGTTCCGTCTATTTTCAGGTTGGTTCCGGTGTCTGACGTTTCTCTTTGTTTCACTAGTGTAACTTGTAGCGATAGGTCTGTCATGCAGTTTCAACCAGACTATGCTGTTGGCTTGTCGGTACGCCTTCTTCTATCGTGTCAGCAACAACTACGAGACCGTGTTTCCTCCGGGGATTGGTTTCGACCAGCAGTTGTAGCGCTAAAAGTTTTGAAACACGGCAAACGACATCAGAGCAGGAACTGTATCCGGATGTGGTGTTAACCAGCTCAACGTGAACTTTCCTGCGAGGCTTCGATTGATGTAGACAAATACTCACAGGCGAAGCAGCTGTGCGACCAGATCGTGGACACGATGATGCAGCAATCGGGTTCGTCGTTCACGGTCGCGCGACAATGGCTCCGTGACTTCCATGTGGCTCTTCACGGTGGAACCGATGGAGATTTTGCTGCCGGCAATCCGCCATCTCAGCTACAGATTGGTGCCACAAGTTCGCAGCCTGTGGCCGCTTCCAGTCAAGAGGAGGAGGCCAGCACGGAAGATCTTGAAGAGAAAGCGCCATCACCCGTAACCTCTACGACTTCAGAACCACTAGCAGACGAGACCATAGCAACCCCACCGACAACAACCCCAGCGGCGACAGCCTTTGCAGATACGACTGCAGATACGACTGCAGCCACAACTGCTGATACGAGTGGTTCTTTGGACAACTGTATCACTTTCGCTCCGGCACCAAGACCCCAAGAGTTTTGAAGTGCAGCGAACAACTGCCTCAGTCGGCTCGAGTATCAGAAAATGATGCGCTTCATGGCGAAACGACTGCGGGCCGGGAAGCAAACACGTAAGCTTACTCTGGACGACGTGGAGACCACTCTGGACGAAGGCTACTCATGCAAATTAGCGGGGAAGCTCGTGAGCAGGTTCGACTTGCAGCCGGTGGACATTTATGCCCATCCGGAGGCGGTGCCGATGAATGTGGGCAAGTCGCCGCCGGTGGTTACTGCCATACCACCAGAAGACCGCATGAAAGAAGTCATTGTTCACTTTGAGTAACAACAGAGAGACAGCACACCTACGCTGCTCGCCAAGTCGTCTGACTACGGCAAGGCTACATTGGAGCAGCTCCAGATCATGGTGATGGAGTCTCAAGCTACGTGCCGCTTCCGCGATATCAACTTCGCGATGAAATGGATCGACTCGGTCGAGTGGCACATCGCACAGGTTTGGGCGCCTTTCGACGACACCGCAGAGGTGATGAAGATACGAAACGGAAAAAGACCCGAAAACTAGCCGAAATTCACCGGAAAGTTGGTAACGCTGTATCTGTGTGTGTGATATCACATACTAGATGAAGCACAAGGCTACACTCGCCTGCCTGAACCTAGACAGCACCCAACGCTTTGGAGAAGTTGTCTCTGGTGAGCAGCTACGCGAGTTTCGGCTCGACCTGTGCCTGATCATGATTTTTACGGTGTCCGCGATGCTGCTTATGCAGCACACCCACGACGCCGTCAGCATCGTGAACCCGTCTTTCTACGAGCTCAGTGGTCTCCAGAAGCGCAAGGATTTGGCAGTATCGTACGGTGCTTTCGAGCGTGACCGGAAGCGCATCATCGACGTCGTCAACATGAACAACGCGCACTGGTTGACCTTCTGGATCGACCGAGAGACCTAAGGCTGCTACCTCTTCGATCCTCTCCAACAAGCCGCGACGTACGAGGTCCTTGTAAAAGCACTGACGTATACCATCGAGCCGTGTCCGAAGTGGAATGGAGAGATTGCGTACTACCGTCCACTTTCCTTCATGCAACGTGACTCGACTTCTTGTGGACTGTGAAGCCTCGTGATGCTGGAGATGTGGCTCAGCGACGACACGTGGGACGATGCGCTCCTCGATTGCGATCAGTATCTGCGCATGCGTTACCTCTACCAGCTGATCAAGCTGCAGATAAGCATCACCATTGATGACGACTGAGACACTTGCACCGTGATCCTCAAGCGCCGACACGAGATTTGCCGTGAAACCTAACACGAGTGTTGTCACGAGAGTGAGCTAACCGTTCAATACATGTCTTCTTTTACGCAGCTTCACGGTTTTCACGAATGTCCTGCCTTGTGTGGAAAGCTATCCCACAGCTGCTCATATCTAAGACGTCGGGTATTCAGACTGAGCCAGTACATAGCTCATTTTCCTTGGCATGCTCCACCAGTCAACTTCTACATGGCCATTCGTCTACATGGGTTGGGCTTCGGAATGGTTCGGTTTGGCAAACCCGGAAATGGACCGGAAATACACCAAAAGCCTTATTCCGTCTGGGGCTAATCCCGCCAGAATTCGCTTGCGCAAACACGCCATTGGAGTCCACCAAGTCTAAATCTAGACTTTTCCCGAGGGAGGTAATCTTCATGGGTAGATTCATTCGTCATCTATCCTGAAATCTTCGGCTCTGAGATTCCTTCTTAGGGTTTTAGGTTACATGAGTCTTACGTAAAGAAACGTTCGCACGGCGCGTACCGTAATTTCTAGAAGGGGTTCTCGTTTCCCGGGCAGTACCATCAGTCCGCCTCGAGCAATCAAACAAGTTCTACCTTTGTCAATGCATGCATAACATAGGTAACACGCACAGAGTCTGCAAGGCGTGGGTCCCATTCTAGCGCATATGTCCAATATGCCGAAACGAAGTTCGCAGTTCTTTTGGAACCAAACTTTGAATCCCAACTTACAAAACGCACTTACAGCGGGCCCGATATCCAGGAATTCCGGAATTCCTGGATATTGGGCCCGCTGTACTTGCGTTTTGTTTGTCCCAGATCAGCGTTTGTAGAGCATGTTTCACACGTCACACATTTGAATTCGCGGGTTACAAACACCAAGTACAGCCTGGCGTGGCCAGAAATCCCGGAATTTCTGGCCACGCCAGGCTGTACTTGGTGTTTGTAAACGGCGAATTCAAAGCTTTGCGCGGCTCCTGGAACTCGTCACTCCAGAGCGCCAAACTTCCAGGCATACTGGCCGCAAGGTTTGGAGGGCAACTCCAGCATCTCCTGCTGCGGAACTCGGGCACGCGCACGAAGAGCGCGCGGTGCTGCGGTCGGCGAGCGCGCACGGCAGCAAGCCTCCGAGTTAGGCCTCGAGTAGCTCGTCCAGAGGCAGCTCCGTGGAAATCTCGCCCAGTTCGCCCTCGTGGATGGCCTCGTCCTTGGCCACGTACCCGCACTCGTCCGGGATACGGAAGTTGGCCGCGTTGTAGCCCACCTGCTCCAGCTTGCCCCTGCGTCTCGTATCCAGGCCACAGACACGAGCTCCACCGTCTTGGCGCGACGAAACAAGAGCTCAAAGGGTACCTCCACCTTCGGCCGACGTCTCGAGCACCTGCGCCTCCGTCACCGTGGGGTGGCCCGCCAGCTTCTGCGCCAGCAGCGTCGTGGGGTTCCCCAGCACGTCACGTACACGGCACGTCTCCCTGCAGGCAAATGCCAGACACCCCACACGTACTTGCTGCAGAATGGCTAGGCGAATTCAGATGGGATAATTGCTATTGACAACGAACACGACCTAACTCGCGGCCCAGACGCTCGCTGGGCCACTCACTAACTACTTGCCACATGCATGCTGCAGTCCGACATGACCGCCTTCCGCCACCTCGCGCTCGCTCGGCCTGCTCAGCACAGAATGGACTGCAGAGACATGGGCACGCTGGCGCGGCGCGTGGCCAGCCGCGGTGCAGAGGCCCCGGGCGCGCTGCTGTCGCGGGGCAGGACGGCCGTCCAGTCCTGACGCGTCGCCGCCGAGTTGGCCGTGGTCGTGGGCGAGGACGAGCAGGCCGTGCCGCCGTCCTCGTCGTCCGAGAGCGCAGCCAGCGCCGAGGGCGAGATGGCTTTCTTGCGGCTCTTGGCGCGGTTGCCGCGCTTCACGAGCTCCTCCGTGGAGGGGGAGGCCAGGCGGCCCGCCGAGATGCCCTTGGCCGCCGTGTTCGGGTCCTTCATGATGCACTCGAGCGTGTACTCGAAGGCCGCGATCTTCTTGGCGATGTACTCCTTGTTGGTGCCCTTGGCCACGCTCAGCGACTCGCGCAGCATGTCGATGCTCTTCTGCAGGCTGCGGATCTGGCGGTGTGGCCAGCGCTGGATGCCGTGGCGGCGGCAGATCTTCTTGAGCAGCGTCGCGCAGATGCCGAACTTGCGCGCCACGGCGGCGATCGGCATGTTGAAGCACTGCCGCAGGTCCTCCAGCTGCACCACGGGGCCGTAGCGCTTGCTGCTGCCGCTGCCGGGCGTTCCGGCGCGCGGAGACCTCGTCGTCGCGTGCATCGGCATCTTGTGCATGCGCGAGGCCATGGGGCTCACGGTGCTGAACGCGTCAAAGTTGAACACGTCCGCGGGGCTGGTCGCCAGCGCCGCGCCCGTGGGCGTGCCGTCGTGCGGAGGCGGCGGCGAGTGCACCTGCACCGTCAGGTCTCCGTAGCCTTCGCGCGGCACCTTGAGCGTCTCCATCTTGACGTCGTCTCCAGTCGTCGACGAAGCCGCCGCCAGAGAAGAGCCGCTCGTGGGCACCACCGCCGAGTCGCGCTTCAAGGACATGAGGATCTCGCCCAGCACCAGGTCGTCCACGCTCACGGGCGGCGTCGAAGTCGGCACGGCCTGCAGCGCCATCTCGGTCGGCTTGGTGTCCTCGCGTGTGCGCTCGAGTCGGCAAAAGTCGTTGTGGCCGGCTCAAGACTGGGGCTTTGTATGGCTGCATGGCGCAGGCTCCGGGCGGGCCTTGGGAAGAGGCGGAGGAGACCGCGGGAATGAGGCGGAGGAGATCGGAACGACTCGGCAGAAGTTTCTCGTGTAGTAGATTGTTTCAACCAATCACAGCAGGGGAGGCGGACTCGCGGCTTGGCATTGGGCAACGCGCGAAGCGTCTCCTCATGTGAGATCGTGCAAGTCGACTCCAAGGCTGTGGCGAGTCGCGTCCCTCATTCCCAAAGGTCTGCCCACGCGTCCTTCTTCTTTCTGTAGATAGACCTGCTAAACCTGATCCTGCTGCATCCGATACATCTGCTATAGACGGTACGATTCGGGTCGGCCAATGGGTCAAGGGATCCGGAACAACTGATGCAACCGCGATACATCATCGATCAACGGCCCGAAATCATATGCGGTGTAAGAGTTCCGGGGAGGCGTCTCGTCAAGGGTCGCACGCACTCGCGCAGAGCCGGGCCAGTGGCCACGGACCAGCCCTTTGGCTGCAGAGACCGGCGTCGAAAGATCCGATCTCGCAGGTTTTTGAAGTTCCGCATGATCAGGTCTCGCAGGTTTTTATAACTGGCAAGCCAAACTTTGGTGCCGGTTTTGCCGATTTAGAGTGCCGAACTTGATCTAGGCGCATGCGTCTTGATAAAAGTCGACGCCTTTGGCCAATGAAAAACGCGCGTGGGTAACAGTTACCGGATAACCCATGTGGATTATCCGGAAACTGTTGGCTTTTAAAATGCTTGCTGCAAACTGGAGTGGACCACCTCGTTCTCAGCCCAGTTATGAGCGGACGCATCCCTCCGCACGCCTTCGCGCGACCTTCGCGCGACCTCGCGCCCCTTCGAGTCGCCCGCCCTTTCTGGCGCGCAGCTGGCGCGCGGATCTTTGGCCGCTTCCCCGAACACGCCGACGGTAGGTACCAAGTAGCGGGTGCATGAACTCCATAGTGAAACCAAGTACACGCGACTGGAAGGACGTACCGGTAGACGGGAACAATTCCCGAAACTGTAGAGGATTGTCGCTTTATTCTCGACTTTTGCTTAGCCAAAATGAAGGGCACCACCTGACCTCAGACCGTTGGCACTGGGGCCCCTTGTACGCATGTCAGGGGCTACAACTTCCTACATTCGAGTCGACGCAGTCCAATTGCTATTCGGACCCCCGGGTACGGAGCGCCCACTGAAGAAGGTTTTGGCAAAAGTGCCATGCCCACACACCGCATACCGTAACTGATCTTCGTCGAGCGCTTGCCACTCGTGTACTCGAGGCAATGAGTTCCTGAAGGAAGTTCAGGCCTGTTTATCTCCTCCAAAATACTGGCAATGTGGATTCTCTTCACGATAAGGTTGGGTTTAGCTCTGTATCGCTCGAGACCGCGCGCGATACAGAGCATACAGATCGGAGCACGCTACCGCACTGGAACAGACCTGGTGGACAACAACGACGTGATCATCACCACCCTCTGGATGCAGAGAAACCAGAAGAGCGAAGGACTGACCAGCACAGCCTGACGGAGGTATGGCAGGCGGTAACAAGACAACCGCGCGGAGCAGCGGCGCACACGAGAACCGACCCCGAGACAAGGTTGGCAGGGGTCTGTCTCCACCAGGCCGTGGAGGCCTTCC
>JAADYJ010001116.1:0-10898 GCA_023338205.1 Halophytophthora polymorphica
CAGTTCTGGACTAACGAAGGAAGACAAAGACGACTGGGCAAAACGTTGGGGAGCACACGCCGCCGCGCGCCGCACGCACCACCGCATGGCAAGTCAACGAACTGAGACGAGGAACGAGAGCGCCAAGGTAGCGTGTATGCATGCATTGTCTCAGCTTCCTTGATGTTGTAGTGGTCTACGACGCTATCTACTCTTCGCCCTCTTTCTCTTCGTCGTTGTCCTCTCTTTTGCGCTTGCGAAAGCGAATCCCCTTCTGCAGGTGGCTGGGGATGGCTCGTCCGCTTTGCCAGGACTGGTGACACAACTGGCTGCACGTCAGAGTGTTGCCGGACTCGCTGCGGTGGATTCGGTTACACAGCGGTACGTAGCCTTCCATAATGTCCGTGCACTCCTGACAAAAGTAGCTCGTCTCATATCTCTTGGTTCGCGGCGTGGCCAGAGCCGAGCACACTTTGCAGACGTATTAGCACCGCTTTCCTTTGTAATATTCGTTTCTGTTCTGTAGCGCGTGCTCGCGCGTGGGGATCGGCACGGACACTGTGTCCTCTGCGCTCATGTTCGTGGCGAGTGGATGGGCCGCAGCCCGAGAATCTCCACTTGAAGTCGTATCATGTACGTAGCATGTTTTGGTTTCGGCATACCCTTCTTCTTGCACACGAGCTTGTGAATGATGAAGCCATTGACGTTTGCCATATCCACAATGTCGAGAAACAACTGGTTGTAGTACTTGCGGAAGCCGACATTCTGCTGGATGGAGTAGCTCTGGAGGCAGAGCTGATCGAGAACATCAACTCCATCCATGCCTTCATAATATTCCTTCACGAGTTGAGGGCATGGCACCACTGACGCTCCTTCCGTTTGCTTCAACTTCCGCATCACGGTAGCAGGTGTCGTCGCGCAAATGGTTGCGATCAAGTTGACCGGCTGAGAGTCCATCCAC
The DNA here is from genome assembly GCA_023338205.1 of Halophytophthora polymorphica. Taxonomy (NCBI): domain Eukaryota; phylum Oomycota; class Peronosporomycetes; order Peronosporales; family Peronosporaceae; genus Halophytophthora; species Halophytophthora polymorphica. The sequence continues at coordinate 941 of JAADYJ010001116.1, forward strand.
AATACGGCAACCAGCTGCGGGTAATCCGCGACCTGCGCGATGCGGTACGTGCCGCGCTTCATGGACTTAAGGCGCTTCTTTGCTTGAACTGGATGCTCTTTAACCAACCCAGACGATTTGCACGCGCCGTGCCGACGTAGTAGTGCCCCTGCTCGTGCAGCGTCAACGCCAGTGCACACGAGGTGTAGAAGTTGTCTGCAACAATGAGTCGTTTGCCAGGTTGCCCTTGGAGTGCGTGGGTGATGTTGCGAAGTACGGACTTCTGGGGTACGCCTTTGGCCTCCTTCGTCGTCTTCTTCCCACCCAGGTACACCTCTATTATGTATGATACAGTACAATATACAGAACAGTCAGTACCAGAATACGTTGTTCTAGAGCATACAAAATCAGTTACTCAGAAGCATACACGGTAATCCACAAAGCACAACATACCTTGAGCAATACGCTGTGCGCACGGAGCAGGTCATGTAGCACTTGGTGCCGTACTTGTGGGGCTTGGCCTTGTTGTACACTCGAACAGGGATGTACTTGCTCCGGTTCGGGACGGTGCCTTCGTCGAAGCTGATACGAGGACCCAGGCGGTAACCCCGGCAAAACGTCTGCTCTACAGCTTGTCGAACAGGACGAATCTTCCATGCGTTGTCTGTAGCAGCTGCACTAGAGCTGTTGGAGTTGAAGTGCAGGAACCTGGTGATGGCCTTGAATCTCTCACGTTTTATGTTCTTGCCGAAGGTTCCACGGGGCACAGCTCCACCATCAGTCGTGGACCAGTGCTTCTCGAGTTCAGCCACATGTGGGCACAACGTGTGGGCGATGAGAAGTCCGACGACGTGACAGATCTCATGAGTTTGAAAGACCTTGGCGGCTTCTAGCTTGCTGATGATCTCGGTCAACGGCTTCACTGTCTTCTGTGGGTCTCGTGCTTGCGCTTCCAGCATCCGGTCACGTTGCTCTTGCGCGAGGGCTGGGGTCAACTCGCATCGAAACGCATTCGTCTCGTCCGTGATGCGCAGCCACAGTGTCTTTGGTAGAAAGTAGAAGAAAAGCCTAAGTGGGTAGTTCGCGAAAGCCGCAGCCGACTTCGTGGGGCCCCACGTGGCCGCGTACAGGTCGTTGGCACCAGCTAATTGAAGATTCCCTGTGTTATATAAACCTACAGAGTTAGCCTGGCATCAACATCGCTTATTCTGTAGAATACTGACTTACCAGAGTGGGCATCGTCGTACTCCGTCCAGCGTAGCGAGCACATGGCGTACTCGTCTTGAGCGAACAGCTCGCTATCGTCCTCGAACACGCTGTCGGAGTCAATGTCATCCTCATAGCCACCGCTCGGTCATGACACCGCACCGAGCGCGTCTTCCTCGATATTTGCATCTTCGTCCTCATCATCGCAATTTGGACTATAAACCAAGTTGGCATCGTCTGCTGCCACGGGGTCAAATAGATTCTCAGTACGGAGGGCATCCATGAACTTGTCGCGATCAAACGACGCCACCCGATCGGCAGAAACATTTCCCTTCTCCTCTTACGATTCTGCTTTAGCTTCCTCGTCGCCTGGACCTGGAGCAGGCGTCCTCGGTGGCACTGGCACTGGCGCAGGCGTCGTTGTTGGCGCTGGCACAGGCGTCGTAGGTGACACTGGCGTTGGGGTAGTTGCTGCGGCAGCGCGGGCTTGAATTGCGACGTTCGCTTGGTTCGCGACGACTCCCGGCTGCAATGTGCCATGTCGCCGTGCCCAAGCCATCAATCCGGCCTCCCCTAGTATCACCATACGTATAGTTGCAGAACGAGGGAACATACGTAAGAAAAGTCACAGCACGTACCAACGAAGTAGTGTTCGTCCCGTGTGAGGTTCGTGAGCGGCCCGATGCCCCGGCGTACATAAGTGAAGTCGACACTCAGTCCCCGCGGTCGTCTCGACATCCATCCGCCTCGATTCAGCTCTCGCCAGAGCTGGCGGAAGCTGATCTCTCCGGCATATGGCCTGGAAGCGGCACTGTTTCTCTGCATGTCCTATTCGCCAGTGGAAACGAAAGTGAGGCGAGTGGCGATGGTGGGCAGTCTTACCGTTTGAAAATTCAAAACCTGTCGGTTGTTTATTCGTGGCGTGGTCGTGTCTTCCATTGAACTTACCTAACCCGAAATGTCGCGCATCAAACGCGACGTATACAAACGTCTATAGCCGGAAAAATAAAACCGCTGCCAAGCTAACAAATAGGCAATTAAATCCTGTCATTCATCTTATTACGTATTATACAGAATAAGGTTTTACAAGGGATAATCAAGATGGGTGGCACATAAGGGTCAGCACAAGCATTACGTATACACGATATCCGGAATGTAATTGGTCGGTCCATGGTCCTGGTAGTGGCAAGCACTCCAGGGAGTTAACTTCTAGTCCCAGACACCGCGCCGAGGACATAGAGGCCAGGATGGGGCAGGCCACGCAGCGGTGCCCCCCGAGCGAAGCGAGAGAGGGCGGGCCCACGGCTCTGAGTCCGCAGACCAGAGCCAACGCGCGAGTGCCCTATGTGGCGTTTTCGCCCCCAATATCCGTTGTGTATACATATGTATACACAAGGCGAATGCTAATGATACTTTCCCTACTGTGGTCAACCTATTTCTTGTGCAAAATGCAAATATCCCACAAACCTGACCCGAAAGCCTTTCCAGAACCGAAAAAGACCCGAAAAAGATGTTACCCTTTGCTTCGCCTACAGGAGGTAAATGCCATTCACAAGGTATTTATCGGCAGACAAGGATGAATGCCGAAGGCCAGGCACCTCACATACCTTCGACTTTCGACCGAGGAACAGGAGCACTGCTAGGAGGTCGCGCTGCAGTTGCTGGATCGCACTCTGTGTAGCTGAACGCGGACTATTTCCGAATTCAGAAGGGTGAAATGCGAGTCCATGAAAGGTCGCCTCGCTATCTGAACTGATAAGGCAGAACGATGAGTACAATCAAACAGCTGCTTTCAGCGAGGTGAAGCGAGGCTCGTCGCATGCTGCGTCATCATGACGGGGCTCGTCACATTCTAGTTTATCATATATACGGGCTGGCTAGTGACACGAGGCGCTCAAGGATTTTCCGGGTTCAGAGCGAGAGGTCCAAGACCGCCAGACGCGAGGGGGTGGGCTGCGACCCATGATGATACCAGAGAGCCAGGATTCAAGGACAGCTGCGACAGGGCGTTGAAGATGTCACGACTTGGGTGCAACTTCTGGGAGTGTGACCACGGAGGATGGGTCTTTGGGCCTGGAAGCAGATCCTAGACCTGAGTCCACTGCTCAGTCTAGACCAAACCTCCGTCCAGACGACAGGTAAGCCAAGATACGGCTGGAACGGTCCCCCTGTAAACGTATCCAGTGACGACGACCTATCTCGCCTCGGTAGAGACACCACCCGAGGCCAGAAACCAAGGCCAGAGTGCACGCTTCAAGACCGTGCGCCACGCTGCCAAGTCCTGGCCATGACGCTCAGGACATGGACCTGGGCCTGACTGCTCAGGACCAGAGCTCAAGGCCAGACGAATTCTTCACGACCACGTGTCATGCGACCCGGACCTGATTGATCAAGTCCAAATGCCACCAGTTTTGGGCCTCAAGTTCTGAGCCTCAAGTCCTCGCTAACATGGACCAAACTATCCCAGTCCTGACCCTCAAGTCCTGACCCTCAAGTCCAGACTGCTCCGGACCAGACGTCACGATTGTCGGTTTCGATCTAAGTCAAGGCCTTCAAGACCGGAGGTCACACAACTAACCAACCAATTATGTTTATGTTGCAGAAAGCGAAAGGGTGAGCAAGATGCAAGAAGAAAGCAAGATGAAGAAGTTAGCCTGTAAGAGCTAGTGATAGGAAGCAAACAGAGTTCAATTTCCCTACTACTCCTCAAGTGCGTCGAGATCCCAGAGAGGGGACCAGGGCACAAACGGTTCGCAAGCCACCTTGAGTGAGTAAGGACCTTGAACCTGACGCCTGGGCCATTGGGACTCCACTTGCATTTTTCGGGCACGATTTAGACTGGGTACTGGGTACTTGCACTCTGGACTGATCCACCTATTCCGTGTGCCACGTTGGATATCGGCTCTGAGCCGACGTTCATTTCAAGTCATTGCATTCTGGGCGGTTTAATAGTTGACCGTTCTGGAACTGGGAATGAGACTACATAGTGTGATTGGATTGGAGTGACTTGTGTATATTCATCCTGCGTTGCCTAGCGCTCAAGATATATCGGGTCCTGAGCGTGAGCTCATTTGAACCGAGTGGACGGCCCCGCCCAGTGCCTGGAAAACAAATTGGGAGAAACTGCATATTCGTGAATACCAGTGTATATTTGGTTGATTAGGAACCTGGTTGTGACTCACCACTGTGGTTCAGGACCTGACTCAAGGCCGCGCGTCCAGAAGCTAAGTCGACGGACATCTCAGCGCCGCTCGTCAGGACGCTCAAGCTCAAACCTCGCTAGCTTCACCTCCCCTTGGATTAAACGTTCCAAAAGGGGATTCGCAAGGTGCACACGCCAAGCCCCCTCGTGCCTCGTCCAGGGTCACGCGAGGGTCTGCACGTTATACGCTATCCCCTAAGGCGAACCACGGTCTCACCGCCGCGCCTCACTGGTGCTGTTCGTACAAGTGGCGTTCAACGAGACCAAGAAGGCGGCGGGCAAGATCGAGAACGAGTGCTACAACACGGACACTCCAGAGTTTCCGGAGACTGCCAGCGTGAGCAAGATGCTCACAATCGAAGGAGCGGAATGGCTGGATAATTGGATCCCGTGGCCGAAATGGATCACGGAGAGCGATAGGACGGAGTTCTACGTTCGGCTGCTTTGGCGAATCGAGCAGAGGGTGCAGGCGGGCATGATCGAGGCCCCAAACGAGAAGGGTGTGCGCGCGTACTCTATCTTCCCATCCTTGACCTCGTTCTCTGCTGTGCATGTTAGGATCAACGGACACACGCTCGCCATCATCTGCAAGCATATTGCCAAGGATTCAGATGGCGTTAATATGGTGGATAGGTGGGCGCTTTCGATTCCACGGGTGGAAAAAGCGTTCCAGCAAGATCGCTGGACAGGGATGCGCAAGGCGTTCGCAGTGGGCAAGTTTGAGACGATGAGACTGGGTAGTGAGATCGACAAAAAGGCTTTCTGACAGCTCAGCGTGGAGCAGAAGTACGCGCACACCAGCCATTTTTTTGCGAGCCAGGTTACAACTGATGGATACGGCGCGTCGGTGCTTCTGTTACGACCGCTGGCTGGCGAAATGCAAGAGCTGACGAAAACAAAGGCTGGGAAGAGGTCTGGTGAAAAACAAAGACGACAAGCTATGATCCAAAGTTCCTGCCAGAGTTCAAGCCCGACGTGCTCATTGGTCTAGATCCAGGGATGTGGTCGGTGGCCGCAGCTGTGCGAGAAAGCACTCGCCTAGCCCGCGGCCGTCGGAGGGTGAGGCGCGGTCATCGACGGAATCACAAGAATGACCGGGTAATCGTCTCCACGCGTACTGACGAGTACAGGCATATGGTCAACTCCCACCACCACCGCGCGTGGATCGAGGACATGAAGGTCCAGCACCCGCAGTACGGCGAGGTGGTGAGGGAGATGCCCTCATTCATGACAGGACTGTACGAGCTGTATGAGGCGAGGCGGTAAGGCCTTTTGCCGCCAAAGAGGGTATAGCTGGCCTAAAGTAGCCCCGAATCAGTAGAATCCCCCACTCCAAGAATATGAGAGAATCCCAGTCCTGGAAGAGACACTGATCCGGGATGGAGTGTGCATCTTGTCAATCCCCTTGAACGAGGAACGTTTGATCCGGACTATGTATCCAGAGCAACCGGGGCAGGCAATCACATCAACACGAGCCCTGATCCGGGATTTGATCCTGCACGAGGCTCACACCAACCAAAATACAGTTATACACGAATATACAGTTCACAAGTTGTTTTCTCTGTGGCCCTGGGGAGGCCAGTCACTCGGTTCAATTGAGCTCACGCCTAAGTCCCGAGAATGCCAAATGCTACGCCACGCACCACACACCGAATCGGGATGACCACACAACTTCACTCCAATCCAGTCACTCTCACACTCGCAGTCTCAATCAATATTCCAGGCGGCAACTGCACACACCGCCGGAATTCGCAGTCACATGAAATGGATGCCAGCCAAAGACCAACACCCAACTATAATATGAAATAGATGACTCACCCCAGTATGCGCGTCCCGGTCCTCACCTATATGGGGCTTGATACATCAGAGCTCCACAGACGTTGCCTGTGTTCCTTGGAGTCGCGGCGGCGCGACTCGACTTGCGTGCTTTAGGGAAAAACGAACTCCGTTTTAGTTAGCTATGCAAAGCAGTCGCTTCTTTGGGTCTTCTTGTCGGTCGCCTCCTTGGGCAGCCTGATTTTTTCTGTCGATCCTCCGGCGTCTGCACCCTTTCGTTTCCCGCGGTGTCCTTGAACTGACCAATCAGCGTGGGCCTTTGTTAAAAAGGGTGATGGGTCGCGGGATATTCCATGGAAAGATTCTTCGACATCCCGGATCAGGACTCTAGAGATCCCGGATCGGAAATCACCATGTCTCGGATTGGGATTCACTGAGTCCCGGATCATGACGGCGAATCCCTGGATCGGTGCCCTTGGATATCCCGAATCGAGATGCTTGGTCTTCTTGGGTCAGGGATCATCAGGTCTTGAATCAGGACTCCCGGATCAGGAACTTGTGTCAGTCTGATCCGGAGGAGCCGTTCTGTTCGAGATCCGGACTTGATATTCCGGGCTCGTGGGACTTGAGTTTTGTAGATTGCCTAAGCAAGGCAGCCTGAGTCTCCCTCCCGGATACGTTTTCGGGAGGGACGTTTCGACCATTCAGGTCTACTCAGGTTCAGGACGAGGGGCGGTCTGGACTGGGCTGCGTCATCCTTGGTATTGGATAGAGCCTCCAGGCCTAGGGCCCATCCCCGTTCAGGCCTCTTCCCGGAATGTCACCAGTCTCTTGGACCAGAAATCGGCTGACTGGTTCATGTCTCAGCTTCCTTTCCTCCGGCTCGACCAATCATCGTCCAGGATGTTGACATTCCTTGGGACCCAGCGCTGTGCGAGCCTCAAAACCCTGGACGCTTCGTGTCACGTACCTGGAGCGGTTGGATACTAATGGCGGCATTAACATTTTTGATGGTGGTTTGCTGGGAGTGGTCATTCCTGATGCACAGATTCACAAACAAGCTCCGTGCTCGGGTGGAAGTGACCGCTTTGGCGATACGCATCGTGCCTGAGGCGGACAGAAAAACGTGCGTGGCATACGGCGACTGGAGCCGGCGCTTCGGTATCAAGGGGCACGCGAGCAGTCCGGTGAAGGGACTGCTCCAGGCACTGGCGAGGCTCGCGACAGTGATTTTCGTGGATGAATTCAGGACGAGCAAGCTCTGCTCGACATGCCACCGCGAGGTTTCGCCAGCGTTCTACGACCCGATGCCATCCCCGCAAGGGGAGGATGTATTTCCGTGCACGAGCGCGGACTGTGGAAAGGAAGAAGTGCCACGGGGTGCGCATGTGCAAGAACAAGGAATGCGGGGCGCGATATTAACATCGAGACGTGAATGTGACCATCAACATTCTCAAGCTGCTCAATGGTCAGCCTCGCCCGACCGAGCTCCAATGCTGAAAGAGAACACACAAAATCGTTTTCACCGAGAAAGAACAGCTTCGGAGTTCTTCTCACAATAATCATAAATAGCTATGACGAGCGTCGGAGTAGCTCTGGGGGTTCGCAGCGCCACCACTCGAGCCTCGACAGTTCGCGCTGGAAACGACACAAGACACAGACCGACGGGTCTATGTACCCCGAGCGCGACCACGGCATGCAAACGGATCTCCATATGCCCGGCGACAAGTGGGAGAGTCCCGCCCTGCTGCTCGCAGTCTGTTGGGCTTGAGGCAAATTCCGAAGTGGGTTCTTGTTTAGTTCCTGCTCGCATTACTACACCAAAATCCTAGTCTTTCTTCTCTGAGCAACGCCATCGACGACTTCGTTGGCGTGACACATAGTCTCACCTCCAATCAGAAACCTTGAATCCCAGAAGATCGACCAATCACGATGCTGGGCTTGTGCTCTAAACCATTGGATGCAACAGGCGCGTGTCGCTTCGTGTGCAATTGGGCAGGGGCCCAAGTCACACGAGCCTCCACATCCGAGGATGCATTGGCAGTGTTATGCCAACACAGTCGGCACCATACAGGGCTGCCTCAACGACGTCATGTTCGGACTGGCGACGCCGCAGTTCAAGGACATGAAGCTTCGCGCTGCGTCGTTGAGCATCCAAGAGCTCAGCGGCGCCAAGCTGGCTAAGCTCTCAAGCCCCACGAAACAAGACCCGTTCCAGAACCTGAGCGTCATTTGGCTGGTGAGCGAGCAGGGCTGGCCGCTCAACCGTATGGTGCGTCCGCGTAACTTCATCATGCTTTCCACTTCCGGTGTGCTTGTTCGCGCGAACGGCGAGCGTATCGGCTACGACGTGATGCAGCCGCTAGAGCTACCGTAGTGTCCACCGCTGTCGAAGCCCATGACGCACGGCAAGGTCATGCATGGCGCGCTTTACCAAGATCAACTGGATGGCGCCGTGGACGTCTACATCCAGCTCTACGTGGAGACACAGGGTCATCTTCTCGATGCGGTGGTCATGAACGTTCTGTGGGCCAACGATCTGAGCTTCTGGAGCGCGCCGCGTGTTGCTGAGGCTAAGAGACTGGAGTACTGCATCGCCAATCGCGTGAAAAGCCTCGACGATTGCCGTCGAGTGGCGTTTGGTGCGCACCTCAATGAGCTGAGGTGCTACAAATGTGGCGAGGCGGTTAGTCCGCTTGCACTACCCGGCCACAAAGTGGTGTCCAGTCTGAAGAACACGTGCGTACTATGCTCGTCTTTCGTGTGTCGCGAGTGCCGAGTGAAGCACTTCAAGAAGGTCCTCAATGCAGAAGGAAACGGTATGACAGGCAAGAACGTCGCAGTTTGTCACGCGTGCTTGGTCTACTTACAGCAGCAACGAACCGCTAGCATCGCGTGGGAGCAGCAGCAACACGCCTTCCGACACGAAGAGAGCAGTGGTCGCACTGTGCGGATGACCTGGGGCCTCTTGGACGAGGTGAAGACCCCGTCCTGCATGCCGTCGAGATGCCTCTCCATGTCCAAATCTTCGGTCGCGTTCATTGGCCAGTCCGATGCAGAATCGGTTCGGATCTTGCCGAAGTAACAACGCGTACTTCTTGTAAACAGCACCCAGCGCTAGAAGCTGTGGGAGTCTGGATTCCTCATACGGCTGGGTGACAAGTACGCGAACCTTGGCATTGTTTCGTGTCAAGATGTAGGCACATCCGAGTTGTTTGGCGGATCAGCCGCGAATTCGGAGGTCGAGGACATCAAAAAGGCGCCACGGCTCGCACCACTTCAAGTACTGCGAACCTCGTCAAGAGTACGTACGATCCACTCTACAAAGTTCTTAGAGCCGATGGGTTTGTCTAGAACGTTTACTGTGTTCGACGGGCTCCCTAATTCGTGGCGTGCTCCACCAACTTGGCGTAGATGCCGTTGAGGTTGATGAGCTCCTGGTGCGTGCCCTGCTCGGCGACCTTGCCACCGCTCACGACGCAGATCTTGTCAGCCTTGCGGATCGTCGACAGCCGGTGCGCAATGACGATGGTGGTGCGCTTCTTGAGCGCCACGACCTTGTCCAGCGCCTCCTGTACGATCTTCTCGCTCTCCGAGTCCAGCGCCGACGTGGCCTCGTCCAGCAGCAGCACGTTCGGGTTCTTGAGGATGGCGCGCGCGATGGCAATGCGCTGCTTTTGGCCACCCGAGAGCTGCTCGCCCTTCATGCCCACCTGCGTCTCGTAGCCGTCCGGGAACTGCGTGATGAAGTTGTGTGCGTTGGCCATCTTGGCGGCCTCCTCGATCTCCTCCTGG
>JAADYJ010001117.1:0-10896 GCA_023338205.1 Halophytophthora polymorphica
CTCGGTGGTGCGTGGCCACGAACGGCTGCGCTATGACTCGGCCACCAGCAGTGTGCTGTTGCACAACGCTGAAAGCGACCACGACATGGAGCACGACTTGTTTGGGGACCTGAGTGCGGAGGAGCAGAGCGAGTGGTTGGCCTGGCGAGAAAGCGGCCGCCAGATCACGGCGTACTACAAGAAGCGCTGGGACGACAACTGTCTGGTGAAGGCCGAGTGCTGAGCCGCACCACGCTTTTGCCAAGAGGACAGCAGCAAGGAGGGAGTCCCAAGAGGGTGGCTGCATTTGGTCAAAGCCAGCGGATTAGTTCCTAGCGCTGACGAAACATCCAGCTCATGGCAATCGTCAAGAAGCCCCAGCATGTCCGTCGAGATGATTCACAGCAGCAGACCCCCCATAAGTGTAACGGAGGCCCGGCACGGCGTCTTGCAGACTCGATGACTCAAGAACTGGTCGGACGAAACGGACGCTCGTCAAACGTGATTCTTGTCACCGAGTTCTGGGCTTGTAAAGCGCCACCACGGCCGCTGCATCCACGCAATGCGAGGCGCTGAATGACCAGCCAGCGTGGGCGCGTCTGTGAAAGGCAGGACAGTCCTAAGCTGATGGGCGAAGTAGCAAGCAGCAACCGTGAGTCCGTCGTCCTTCTTTCAAAGTGTAGCCATCTCGGGCGAGTCACTGCGTAGACCTCTACAAAATGATACTAGTCGCTCTATCACTTCTGAGAACTTCCTCATCACCTTCCGCTGCGAGGAAGGAAGCCAGGGAAGCGCCGACCCAAACGCCGAAGAGCTCATTTGAAGAGCGTCATCCCCCCTCCGCGCTGCGTGCCGCCGTCCCGAGCCCCGCCCTGCCCCTCTGCGAAGGAGGCGCCCCCTGCGTCGCCGTCTCTCGCGTCGCCCTGTGTCCAGCGCCTCAGACTCGTGCGCAGTCGGGCGAGCAAGCGCGAGTCGCGCGAGAACACTGTGTCATTAACGAGCAGCGACACGGACCGACGGGATGAAGGCGGACGCGGGCGAGACGGCCAAGCCACGGGCCAAGCCGCGCGTTAAGAAGCCGCTGGACGAGGCGCAGGAGGCGGAGCGCAAGGCGAAACGACGGTACGGCGCGTTGGCAAAGCGGGCTGGAGGGCCGAAGGAGGGCCTACGCTCACGAGTCCTTGTCTGCGTGTTGTGACAGACGAGCAGCGCAGAAGCGGCGCGAGCAAGCGGCAGCTGCGGCTGCGGCTGCGGCTGCTGCTGCGCAGGCTGCTCCTGCAGGAGATGTACTGCAGCAGCAGCAGCCTGTGATTGAAAAGGCGGCCGCGGAGATGACGGAGCTGGCATTAGGCCCAGAAAGCCTGCATTTGCTGCAGCACCTCCAGGAGGAGCAGCGGTACGACCGCGCGCCGCGACCTCTACCAGACGTGCCTGGCATCAAGAGCTTGTCTGCTACGGAGGCGCAGCACGATGTGAAGCACATTCAGCAGGCGCTGGCGGCGTTTGAGGCGCGTGCAGGGTTCACCTTACCGGATGCTCGCCCCGGAGTTGGCGACAAGGACCATCGACGCTTGTTCCTCAAGGACACAACCGTCAGCGAAGAGGATGGAGCGTTATCGGGCCGCAGGGCGCGTCCGAACGGCGTGCTGACGCCCGAAGAGATCGTGGAGACGCTGCCAGCGGCTCGACGGGCCGTGCGGATCACACAACGCGAGCTTAGAGCCATGAAAGTGGAGCGTGAGGACCTGGAGCGTGCCTTTGTGCGCCACCGGTGCACGCTAGTGTGGCAGGTGCGCGAGATGAAGCGCATGAAGAAGCAGCAGGAGCGTGTACAGCGTGCGCTGGGTCGGGAAGTGGTGCGTGTGGCCAAGAACCTCGAGTCCAGTCGTCGTCGGACCAGTGCGCTTCAGGACATCATGACGGAGCTGGAGGCTCGTGGCAGTAGTGTCGTCCGACTCACACGGGAGAAGCGCCAATTGGAAACGCTGCTGGAGGCGCGAGGGCTGGACCTGCCCGAGATTGACGAGGTGTGCGTGGGGGACCGCGTGGACTGCTCCGGCTTTGGCCGGGGTCGAGTGCTGGAGCTTCGGGTGGACGCCAGACAGGTGGTGGTGGAGTTGGACTCTGGAGGACGTGCGTACGTACAGGAGGAGGACGTGGAGGTGCTGCCGTCCGACGTGACGTACGTGGAGGTCGACCAGCAGCTCCGAGAGCGCTTCTTTGAGAAGATTGGCGCACTGGTCCAGCCCAACGGCAAGCTGCGCATGTTGGACGGTACGTTCGACTTCACGGTGGAGGACAGTTCAGACGACGAGGATGAAGACTCGAGCGAGGACTCGGACAGTTCGGACGAGGAGACCAAGTCGCCCGCGGCCGGTGACAAGGCGAGCGGCACGGACGCGTCGACCCAAGACGAGCCGGACAAGCGGAAGCCCAAGAAGCGGAAGCTCATCATGAAGGCGCCAGCTGGTGCGGCCAAGAAGAAGAGCAAGGACCGCCGGCTCATCGAGTTCCCGGCCTCCACCGTGCCGATCACACCCTATGACACGGGCCTGCTCATCAGTCCCCTGAGTGAACTACCCGAGCGTGTGGCCGCCGTGGGACCCAATGCGCTGCAGTGGCTGCCGTCCTACTTGCCCAAGAACATGAACGAGTGGGAGCAAGAGCGCTACGAGTCGCTGCAGATGAAGGGCGAGGTCGAGCGCCTGCGCTTCCAGCTGCAAAAAGCGGAAGGTAACGAGCACGCGAGGCTTGACCCGGGATTCGAGAGCGTGGAGCGAGTACTCACCGAGCTTTGTGCCGTCTGCTTTGCTCTGTACGTGCGTGACACCTGCAGCTGAGAAGCTGGACGCGCAGCAGCATGCCAGTGACCAGCTCGAGTCCATCAACCAGCTCGTGGCGCAGGTACGAGGGGCTGGGCGTCCGCTTTGGAGCTCCATGTGCCACGTCTTTTGAGTCGTGAAGGTGGTGCTGATGCCTGTGGTGCTTGTCTTGGTGCGCTGGCAGCTGGATAAGTTAAGAGACAACGCCGCGGATGCCTGCCCTCACTGCGGACATCACAGCGGTGGCCGCAAAGGCTCATCCAAGACGCACAGGACGCCGCACCACGGCCGAGACGGCCACCACAAGACGGACTCGGGCGCCAAGCGGTCACGAAACGACAGTACGTGACGCTCGGGCTGCTGAGCTGGGAGTGGCGAGCTCGGAAGTGTCAGCACCAGATGCAGGGAAGCAGCGTGACTTGTGCATGTCTAACGCTTGCGTCTGTGTGTTTAGGTGGGGAGGACGAACTCTCAGAGCCAAACAGCAAGAGCTCCAAGGGCGACACGGACAACGGCAAACAGGCAAAGCGGCCAGTGGAGCACCCCGAGAAGAGCGACCGCCAGGATGCCGAGGACGACGAGGACGAGAATGACGAGTCCAGTGACGCAACGTCGTCGCAGCACACTACACGCTCGCTTCGGCCACGTCGGAAAGCGGCGTCGTCCTCGTAGGAGAAGGCAGCATGACCTGCAGTCGACTCGGCCCGGTAGACAGACCACTCGCGTCCTGGAAGTGGACCCCAGATCGGGGGATGCGGACAGCGCGTGACTGGGACAGCACGAAGCAGCACGTCGAGGTCGCGTTCAGAGCCACGTTAGTCTCGTTTTCCGGTGTAGTAAAGGAATGAAAAGCCGGCTGACAGCCACTCGGAACACGGGAGAGCAAGGTGGGAGATGCATGTGGTGCGTGTGGAGAAGAGGGACTCGGTCGAGGGCGAGGGAGCCTTTCGGTCGCGGCTTGTGCTTGTGCTGAGACCCGCCGGCAGTTAGTGTGTGCGTCTACGGCGAAGGACAGCGGAGGACGACGGTGGACGTCCAACTGCGTCGTGCTTGGCCCCGTCCTGGCGCCGACGCGGCTTACATGACGACACAGCACGTGTTGGTCTTCTTGGCCTGCTTGTAGAAGACCTTGGACTGGCTGCTGAGGTCCTGCGACTTGGAGACAAGGTCGTCCAGCTTCTCGCCACGCTCCAGCACGTTGTCGATGGTCTTGGACAGCACGGCCGTGGTCTCGTCCAGCTCCTTCTGGATGGCCGAGATCTTGTCGGCCTTGGACGGGTCCTGGTACTCGGCCAGCGCCGTTGAGAGCGGCGCGAACTCCTGCGGGTTGCCCGTCTGTGTCTTCCAGTTGCCGCCGTTGGCCTTGTCGTACTCGTCGATAAGCTTGTTGAGCAGCGCGAAGGCCACACGCGGCGGGTACTCCTGGTCCGTCACCACGATGCCCGACAGCCCGTCGCGGCGCACGAACACGTGGCAGGTGTATTCTACGCGGTGGCCACAGCGCAGCAGCAGCAACAGATCCGTCAGCTCCACCGCAACGAGCTTCCTCTGGGCCAAAATGCCGGAACAAACGTGACTCGGCCTGAAAGACACATACACGCACCTTCGTGCTGGACCGTTTGTCGCTGGCCCAGCTGCGTGCGCTTGATGAAGGTGCGGCTAAAGAAGTTGATCATCTCACGCACGCTGCGTCCGGACGCACATCCAGCCAGGAAGAGCGCCAAGCACAAGCAACACACGGCACGCCACGCCAGTCGAGCGGGTTGGTGATGTTTTTCGCTTCCCTTCGCGCGCAGAGAGCGAGACGTACCCGGAGCGCTGGAAATAACCGAAGGAGGAGACCTCATAGCTGGCCGAGAGGATCACGGGGTCCTGCTCCTGGCCATTCTGGCGCAGTAGCTCTGTGCATGCGCGCCGCAACGAGCCGCACAAAAGGGCAGCGACACGTCAGCGAGGCTCGTGCGACTTCTACTGGGGTGCCGAGAGCGGCGAGAGCACGCACCGATAGCCACGATCTTCATGGTGTGCAGACGGAGGAAGAGGCTGGGGCGGACGGGGCGCTGCGGGGACTGGCGGTCGAGAAGCAGGAGGCGGACGCCGCGGCGAACGGAGCTGCTGGCTGGCTTCCTGGTGATGTAATAGGGGGCGGGCGGTTTTCTTTCTGTTGTTGTCGCCGATCGCGGCCTGAGCTTTGTCCGCGACTTAGTGTTTTCCTAAATTTTGGTATTTGTTGCCGAGCTCTGATTGGATCACGCGAGACCAGCAGGCGGCTGGCCGGCCAGCAAAGAACAAGCGACACCACCAGCACAACGGCGTTGTCGCGATTTGATTGGTCCGTTTAGTCGAAATCCTCTCCCCCTGGCGTTCTGATTGGGTATTGTTCATGATTTAGAGCATCGGCCCCGCCCCTATAGCTCTTGCGCACATAGAACGCCTCCATTTCGGGGCTTCCAACACCAAGACGAGCAAGATGAGCGGCCGGCCGTATGCGCGCAACCCGCGCGCGCCCTATGCGGGTCCCACGGATCTGCAGGCAGTACTGCCGCACCACTTCCGTGTGCAGGCGCCTCGCACGCCGACTGCAGCCACGCAGCTGGCCATCCGACGGTGCGCGGCGGCGTTCTTCGCCGTTATCTCTCGTCGTCTGCGGTCCGGATCACTGACTATGGCCTTTCGTACTGCTTGCTACTGACCGCGACAGAGCCATCCGCCGCCGCTGCATGGAGAAGAACTGGAAGAAGATGATCAGCATGCGCCACCGCCGACTTGTGGCCGAGGAAGCGGCGGCCAACCCGCCTCCCGCCATCGAAGAGCACATCCAGTCGTCTCCAGTCGACCAGAAGGACGGAAAGAACGGCAAAGCTGCTGCAAAGGACACCGTGCAGCCAGCGGAGGAGAAAGAAGATGTCAGTGCGAAGGAGGAGGAGGCGGTGATCCCGGCCAAGCAGCAGCTGGAGCGGCTCCAGCAGCAACTGCAGGCGCTCACGGACCAAAAGCACGCCAAGTTCCAGCTGCTCAAGGAGATCCTCGTGCAGGAGGCGCGCTCCAAGATCTCAGGCGCCAGCAGTGCCAATAGCAGCGGCGTGACGCCTCCCGCGGCGTCAAACGGTAGCGCCTCTGTTCCCAAGAAGCGCCGCGTGGAGTTCAAGTGCGCCAGTGCTTCGCCTCCCAAGCCGGCGACACAATCCATCAATGACCAGAACCCAGCGACGCTGCTGTCTCCACCGCCCGCCGCAGTCATGGCGCAGTCTCCTGAGTCTGGCACTACCTCTAGCAGCTCGGCCACGCCTGGTTCCAGGCCCTCCACGATGCTGTGAAGCCTGGAACCCACGCTAAGACACACCGACCAGAGGTTCGTGTGTGCGAATATGTGTCTGTAGGCGCTGCGTTCGTTCGCAAGCTCGCTCCTGTCCTCACACTCACCACGTTGCTGCTCTAGCTCCGCCACCAGCGCCGTGATCTACCACCACGTCTCTCCTAGAGGTTGATCTCCTCAATGTCTCCAGCCACAGCCTTGGCTTTGCTGGCGATCATCTCTCGTTGGCGGTTCGAGAGGATAGCGGACGATAAACTGCGTTGTTTGTTGCCAGGTGAAGACGTTCGTCGACCTCCGCTCACAATCGACGGCCGAGCTGAAGAAGAGGAAGCCACGGAGCCGCTGCGTGAGCCTGGCAGCTTGACGTCGCCCTCGTCATCGCTGTCCACTCGTAGACACGCCGTGTCGCTCACCAACTGCGCGCAGAGCTTCTCAATGGCGCCCAACGTCTTGTCCAGTTCGTTCATCCGACGCGTCTTGAGCCGGTTGCTCTCTGCGAGCGCCTCCAGCCTCTCGGCCACGTCCTCGTCTACCGTGCGCCGCAAGTTCTCGAGCTGCGACTGCTGCTGCTCCACGCGGTGACTCACTCGCAGTTGGCTCTCGGCTTCTAGCAGTTCACTGGCCACTTGGCGCTTCACGTGGCGCGTCAGCTTACGTGACGCCGTCGCGCTGGCCCGCGGCCAGTTCTCCCGCTCCTGCTGGGCCGGCGCGGTGAGCGACAGCAGCGGATCCACTTTGCTCACACTGGCCGCCTTCTTCCCGGCTCGGAGCTCCGACATTGCGCGCTTGACGTCGGCAATCACAAGCCGCAGTGCTGTCCACAGGCCCTTGGAGAATGGGTACTTGTGCAGTTGGTCCACGTCCCGCCGCGCTTTATCCAGTGCGAGTTCCTCGTCCGGTGTGAGCACGGCCTTCTCGGCGTCCACGACGTCCCCAGAGGCGTCCCAGCCCAGCACACGGCCTGGCCCGCCGGTCTCCAGCTCGTGATCCGCTTCCTCCTGCTCGGTGATCGTCTGCATGTAGGCGTCGTTGAGGATAGCGAGGAAAACGTTCACGAGCACAAGTAGCAGTAGTAGATAGTAGGCAAGGTAGAAGAGCGGTCCGGCCACGCGGTGCGACTCAGCCAAGCGCCCGTAGTCCAGATCCCCCGCCACGGCTTGGAGCAGCGTGAGGATGGCGTCGCCGAGCGAGCTGAAGCCACGCACATCCAGCCCAAAGAGCAGCAGCCCCACTTGCGCGAAGCCGCACACGCAGACGAGGAAGCAGATGAAGAACCAGGCCAAGTCTCGCGCCGCCCGAGCCAGCATTCGCAGCAGCACGCTCATGCGCTTGGACACGGTCGTGTACTGCAGCAACTTGAGCCATACGAGCGCCGCGTTGACGCTCGAGATGGCGCTCTCGACGTACAACATGGTCGCGAGGTGCTGGAGCTTGGGGGATTGCTCCAGTGTGGCTGACGTGACAGCCTGATCCGCTTGGCCGCTCAGCGAGCCGTACACGAGGTCCACAAGCCAGAGTCGCACGCCAATGGCCCCGGCAAAGACCACGAGATGCAGCGCTGTGAGTACGTGCCATGGTGTTGCAGAGAGGTAGCGGGTCACACCGCCAGCGCGATAGACAGCGACTAGCAGACGCTGCCACTGCACAAGCACAAAGAGCGCCAGACAGCCCTCCAACGCCACGCGCGTCACGCTCGCGGACGAGTAGCGGAAGAGCCGAAGCACCACGTCTGAAATCTGCACGAAGGCGCCACCGGAGGCCGGGAACTCGGCCACGAGCTGCACCACGTCGAAGAGCTGCAGGTAGGCGTTGTACACGGTGAAGTCGAGGACGAGCGCACGTGTCGGCAGGTCCAGGAAGCGGTCGGCTTGGAGCGTTGCCAGACGCTCTCGTGCTGCTGTCGCGTTCCGTCCGAGCTCCACGACGTAGCCAGAGCCTGGGAAGGACGCGCCAGTGTAGCCTCGAACCGCCTGCGCCTCTGTGACGTCGGAGTTGCTCCAGTTGTAAGCGTAGATGGCTGTAGGGACGACCCCAGCCTCGCCATTCGGGTTGGGATCGTCACAGAGTCGCAAGCCTGCTGGCTCCTCATAGATGCACTTGCAGTGCACGCCGCAATGCGCAGAGCAGGACGTCGCATAACGGAACTGGTCCACGCCAAAGTGCTCGCCGCAGACGCGTTCGCAGTCCGAGCCGCAGGTCGCTAGGTCGGTGTACGTCTTGGTTTCCAGCGCGTCGAAGAACGCTCGTGCGGTGGTGTAGCTCACCGTCGCTACGATACTCTCGCTGTTCACGATACTGCCGTAGCCGCTGGTCTCCTCCACGGCAGCGGTAAACTGGCCGTAGCAGAACGGAACCACGCTCTCGTACTCGGGGATTTGGGCCAGAGCTGGACACGATCCTGCCTTTACACGGAGAGTCCGAAGCCGAACGCCGCCCAATAGCCGGTTGGAAGACGCAAGCACGCTGTCCGCTTCGTTGCTGGGCTCTACGTCGACGCTGGTGGCCATGGAGCCATAGACCACATCGGCGAAAGGCCCTAGCAAGAAAGCCCAGAACTGAGCTTGGTCGCGGATGCCTGTGAAGCTCATGACCGGCTGAGCGGTGCTGCCATCCCCGTCCGTGGTCGTCGAGCTTGCAGAAAGCACAGCTGGTGCCGTGAAGGCCTGGTCCACGAGCGCGGTCTTGAGGCGGTTCGCGAAGTAAAACCCTTGCGGACTCTCGTCCACCACGGTCGTGGCCAACACGAAGACCACAAGGAAGATAACGTACGCGAGAGCTTCAGCCAGACTACCGAACGGAACGGGAGCGCTTGTGATTCGCTTGAGCGATTCATCTCGCACTAGGCTCTTGCGTGAGCGCTCCGACTGCTGCGTCGAGGTTTCGGGCGCTGGTGCGGCCGATGCGGGAGACAGCTCGGCGCTCTTGGCGTCGCTGACGTCCGCCTTGATGTCGGGCTGCGTGCCTTCGCCTTCCGTGTCTTCTTCCACGCGATGGCGACGCAGCATGGCGACGGCCGCTGCTCTACTTGTCGATGGTGATAAATGCACGTAGGAAGAGGTAGGTAAAGTATCGAGCGGCTCTTCAAAGCTGGAGCTTGAGGCCAAAGGACACCCACCGACCGGCCAGGCGCGACGATCCGATCGAGCTGCTGAACTAAAGGTTGTTCGGTACGTCCTCGTATGCTCGTTGGACCTCGGCGTTGCCATCAACATCCAGACAAGTGGCGTGGCCAAGCACAGTGAGTCACGAAACAGCGCTACAGCAGCTCAAACAAAATGGTAGGGGACGCGAAGCTCCGAGTGCGATACTTCATTCTCCTGGAATGACAGAGCAAACCGGATAGAACCACCTCCAGCCAGACGATGTCATCGGCTTAGCGTGCCGGCAACATTTTGAACAACATTCGGACGGAAGACGGAGACTTGCATTCGATGGCAGCATTCTCCTGGTGTGAGTCACTCCGTCCAAGATAATGGCTCGGAGAAGCAGTCCTATGCCGTTTTTTGATGCGAGGCCGCGTTGCGCAGCTACATCTAGCATGCACTCCTCAGTCGCCTTCCATGCAAAAGCTCACCGATGCATCACAACCAGCACAGAGCCTTGGTGGAAGCCGTCAACTTGGACCCTTACCATCCTCACGCTCTCGACTAGAAATGCACGGGGTCCCACATACCTACATGTAGCTGCAAGCTTTCGGACACACTGGCGGGACGACGCTGTGTTGATAGGCATCTCGCTACCAGCCCGATGCGCGCGATCTACTGACTGCGCGCTCTTATTTCCCTCAGCGCTCATCATTCCATGCCCAGAGAGCGCTCGCACTACGCAATTCAAGTGCACCGCGTACTTTGTGCAGTCTCAAACGGCGAGGGTAAGCACTGGAAGCGAATTCTACGCATCGCATAATCTTCATTTACCTCGGAGCAATGCATCCGGCTACGTACTCAGGGTCAAGCGCTTGGTTCTCCCCACTAATGCTGTACAGGCAGCGAAACATCACTGCACAGTGGTCCCGGATGATCTGCAGTCTCTCGGCGGTCAACGGCTTTAAACGAGGCCCACCTTTCGCGACGATCGGCAGGATACGCCGCACCATATACTCCGGGTGAATCCCGTCATAAAGACCGCAAAGCCGACATAGGCTTTCCGACATATCCTCTCGTCCGTACTGAAGAATCGGCTGGAAGACCTCAGCGTCCACCAGAAGCAAGTTGAGGTCGACGTATCCCCGGAGAAGACTCCCGTAGTAGCCCATATAGGCCTGGGCGCTGAATGAATGGAGGCCCCACGTCGTCGGATCCAGCGAGTTGCCTTCGTCGTCTACAGGCGGCCGGTGGTCTGTAGCCGCAAACTCTTGCAGAGCGTCCGAGAGGCACCGCGCGAAATGCATGAGCTGCTTGTCTTGTTTCGCACTCAGGTTGTAGCGGTAGCGGCCGTCATGCACGATCACGGACTGGTAGAGCTCCCCCAGTGTTGCCCACGGCAGGCGGTGCGCCAGGTGCGCCGACATTCTGCTAGAAGGGGTCGATTCGGCTGGAGAAGGACGGACTTGCGCTAGAGACGTTGAGTTTGGTTGTGAGCTCATGAGCCGAAGAGCGGGAGACGGTTTGCTCGCCAGAAGGCACCCCATGTGTATCCACTTTGTGAGTGTTGGTCCCAGACTTTATGATTTGTGCTCGCGACAAATGTATTTTCTCTCGTCGTAGACTGTGGATTGATTGAATGCGAACTCTACGTGGTTTTGCATCTGGTTGAAGCCCTTGTTCACTTGGCCCAGGC
>JAADYJ010001118.1:0-10880 GCA_023338205.1 Halophytophthora polymorphica
GGCCACGTGCGACGTGAGGTCCTCGAAGGACTCGGCTACCACGCGCACGTCCGTGAATCCGCGCTGCAGCAGCGCCAGCGCCGACGTGAGGCCGATGACGCCTCCGCCCACCACCACCACGCGGCAGTCCTTGCGGCTCATAGTTTCTTCGGCTTTTCGCGGAGGCTTTGGGGGTCTTGCGCACGTTAGAGAATGAGCAAGAGACTGCAGACTTGCAGACTGCTCGGTGCTTGGGTGGCCAATTCTCGCAGGGAATCCCACGGTTGAACCACGCTTGATGGGATCTTCAACGTCGTCCAATCGATCTGATGGGGTGGGAACATCCGAACTTCAGGCACGCAAGACGGGGTTTGCTTGGTTAGAGTTGGCAAAGCATGACGCAGGCCGACGTCGCTACTGTCCACGAATCAGACATGAACATGAAAAACAATATATGCTGGTGTTGAAGGGATCAAGAGGGCCTCTACACCGCCTCTGTGATCTCGTCCACGATGACCTCGTCCACTCTGATACCGAAGGTGCCGTCACCGATGATCACAGTCTCCATTCCGGACGTTGGTGGCCCACCTTGATACTCCGCCTGCGGTTCTACCGGCTCTGGCGCAGACTCCACGGCTGGGACGTCGTCGTGAGGTGGAGCAGTGGCTTCCTCCTCTTCATGCTCCTGCATGGGCACCTGCTCCTGAAGCTGTGGTGGATTCTTGACGTCTCCTTCGGGCAGTAGCCGCTCCAAGGTGTCTTCATCCGCCACGCTCTGCTGCTCCTGCTGCGCCTCTGCTTCAACAGTTTCTTGGTCATCGCTTCTGGTCACCGCAGCGCTGGCTTCAGTGGATTCTGATTGAGAAGCACTCTGCTCCACTGATTGAGCAGGAGCTTCGTCCGAGAATGTATCGCCTTCCACAGGTATCTGGATGGCAATGTCCTCGGGCACGAGTCCCAATTGCTCCTTCAGATGGGGGCACACGGCGTCAATCACGGCGCAGGTCTCGTCCAAGAGCGTGTCGACGCTGCCTTCCGTGCTCGGCCGCTCCAGGATCTCCTCGGCCTTGAGTACCAGCAGCAGATTATAGAGCGACTGCAACGTAGTCTCGAACACGACGCTAGAGTTCCGACCTCGCGACGAAGGAGAACTCCCCGCGGCGAGTTTGTTGGCCAGCCGGCGCAAGACGTTGAGCCAGAGCGTCGGGAAGTCGGGCAGCTCCATGAGCACGTTCAGGTTGTGCAGGAACGTCTTGGAGAGCAGCGTGACGCTGTAGAGCGCCGCGTCACGCGCCAGACGTTGCGTGCTGTCGTTCACCTGGTCGTCAAAAGCGAAGATGATCTCGTCGAAGCACTGGCGCCACGTGTCCTTGGCAACGGGCACGCCAGGCAGCAGTAGCGAGTTGCGCAGACAGTCCCAGGCCGTCTTGGCCACCGGCGG
The DNA here is from genome assembly GCA_023338205.1 of Halophytophthora polymorphica. Taxonomy (NCBI): domain Eukaryota; phylum Oomycota; class Peronosporomycetes; order Peronosporales; family Peronosporaceae; genus Halophytophthora; species Halophytophthora polymorphica. Next base: position 1,421 of record JAADYJ010001118.1, read on the forward strand.
CCGGTCGTCGTTCAGGTAGCTCAGCATCACGCGCATGACCTGCAGCCACGCACTGCCACCCATCTTGTACGTGTTGTCGCTGTTAGCTAGGCCCTGCAGGAGCTTAAGCGCGTCAGCGGCGTAGGACGTGCGGTGCCGAATGAAGCTACAGCAGAGCGCCATCCACTGCGACACATTGTCGTCGTTCAGGTGGCCGCCTTCTGCAATCACCGTGAGACTCTCCCAGCAAGAGGACCGTGCGTTGATGGACTCGACCACGAGGTCCAAGATACCCAGCAGGATCGCCCAGTCGTGGAAGTTGTGCATGTACACAAGGTTGGCCTTGAGCAGCATGGTGATCCCTGACGCCAGTCGATCGCTCAGTGCCTTGTACATTTCCTTGTCCATGGTCAGCAGCAGCTCCAGCGTCGCCATGAGCTTCGGCCGCACCTTTTCGTCATGGAAAAGGCGAATACTCACGCGTAAGATGTGGACGACCACACGCTCCACAAGGCCTTGCATATGCAGCTCTTGCAGCGGCGTAGAGAGCACTCGCTTGGCGTAGAGGTGGAAGGAATCCCAGAGGTTGAGCGGCAGGATGCGGTGCGAGTTGACCAGGATGCTGTCCACACTGAGCTCCAGGACGAGGATGGCGTTCTCCTGCATCATGGCATCCACGCCCGAGTCAGACGGCTGCATGATGCACTTGAACGGGTCGCGGCACGAAATGAGCGTCTCCAGCAGACTCATGAGCGCCTTCTCCGGCAGCTTCCGCACCATGCGCAGCCAGTTCTCCTTCTCCAGAATGCCACCGCCGAGCTTCACGACCTCCTCGCTCAGCATCTTATTGACCAGCGAGAAGCTCTCGTCCACCTTATCCTCGTCCGCCCACAGATACGACGACAGCGAGCCCCAGATGGATCCACTGCCGACATTCGCGCCTGAGCCGTGACTTCCGTATGCCGTGCCGTGACTGGCCTGCGTCATACTCTTCATGCGACTGCGGATGGCAGCCTGACGCTCAGCCTGGCGTCGAGACCGCTCCCTCGTCTTGGCCGAGAGTCCAGCTTGAACGGACACGTTCCCGCCAGGTTTGCGTCCAGGAGAAGCCTTGGGGGATGACGGCGCACGGCTCAATCCCCCGCCTTGCATGGGCGGCAGTGGCACGCCGCGCGAGTCCACGAAGTCGTCGATCTCGACCAAAGACGTGGGCACGGCGTCCAGCTCGTTAAACATGAGCACGCACTCGATGACGTGGCTCCAGCCCTTTCGGAAGCACTCGCTCTTATTCTGCACGAACTGGAAGAGGAGCTTGAGCGACAGCAGCGCGCGTCGCGTCTTGGCGCCTTGCACCAGATCCTCATCGATTGCTGTGTCGGAGCGCTGAGTGGCCGTGAGTATTTCGACCTCAGACCCATCGTCGCGTCGACGCACAATGCGTTCTCCTTCAATCTCCCTCGAGCCTTCGTGTTCAGACGCAGAGTTCAGCGTACTTGACGCCGACCTCTTGAAGCTGCCACTGCTGGATTTGGGCGGCAAGTATACCTTCTCGCCGCTTAGGATCCCGTGCGAGAAGGTGAGGAAGTAGGACGCCAGTGAGCCCATGATCTTGTTGAACTCGTCGCTCATGTCGTAGTAGAGCATGATCTTGGCGCAGTTGCTGAGGCCGTCCAGCGCGCGCTCCATGTTGTTCAGGTCGCACGTCTTCTCGAAGGCCAGCAGGATGCTCTTAATCGTGCTCTCCGAGATGAGGTTGAACATGTCCTTCTCATAGAGCCCAGCGCGCAGCTTGAGGATGCTTGAGTTGGACGTGAAACTGGCCCCCACCACGTTCTCTGAGCGCTTGAGCACGCCCTCCCACTGCGTCGAGTATCGGTCGGCCGACGACGACTCCATGAAGTCCGACACGTCGTGTTGCATCTGGATCTGGCTCTCCTGGATGTTGTAGTACAGGTCCGTCAAGTACTGCTTGGGCAGGTCCTGGCCGGCGTTGATACCGCGGTTGTTGCGGATGAACTCCTCCAGACTCATCTTCTTGGCGATGTGGTCCGAGTGCAAGTCCGTGTTGAGCATGATGATGCTGAAGGACAGCACGTAGGCCGAGTCAGCGTCCGCCAGCGGCCCCGACGACGCCGACTGCAGGTAGAACTGCTTGGAAAAGGCCTCCATCATGCGGTCGATCTTCTGCGCCTCTCCCGGCAGTCGGAACTTGGCCAGGAACATCCGAAGCGCTTCATCCAGCGACGGCGCCGCGCGGAAGTCGAACATCGCCACGTAGGCGTCACGCACTGCCGCATTGAACGGGTACTTTTCAATGGGCCCGTCGCCAAGGAAGTCGCCGATGAGCGTCTTGTTGAGACCCGGGGTATGCAGCAGGAAGGATGCGACCGTCTCGGGCGTCAACTGCTCCGGTAGCAGTCCAATCTGCTGCGAGAACTCCATCCAGTGCTTCTGGTCCGTGTTGAACTTCTCGGCCGCCAAGGCGTAGCGCTTCTTGGCGCGCTTGCGTTGCTGCAGTACCTCAGCCGTGCGCTCGCGTGCCGTATGGAGCCAAGCCAGTTGATCGGCCGGGTCGGGCCCTGGTTCGCTTTGCTCCGAGTCCGAGTCACTCTCGCTTCCCGACATGACGAGATGCATGAGGTCCCGCACCGAGGACATAGGCGAAATGTCCTCCATAGGGAAGTCGCTGGTGGAACTTTCCGTTCGCGGCGTTGTGCCCGACGTAAACCGCGCGAGGTCCGAGCCTTGCAGAGCCATGACACCCGAGGTTGGCCCTCCTGGACCCTTGGCCCCCGACGGTGGTGAGCTCAGCGGGCAGCGGCGCGCAATGGACTCAATGACAGCCAACAGACCGTCCAGACAGAGCAGCGTGAGAGCGTTGAGGCCGGTGTCCGAGCCTGTCATGGCGTGGCAATTGCGGGCCAGCGATTTGCAGAGCACCTCGAAGAGGTTCGTGCAGTGCACGTCGCAGTCGTAGTTGATGTACAGGTCCAGCATGAGCGCCGGCTCGCGGCAGAACTCGAGCAGCGACTCGAGCGCCAGCTCCTTCTGCTCGTCCGACGTGGACGGCGAGTCGATGATGCGCATGTGCACGCTCGTGAAGAAGACCTCGAGCTGCACCTTCAGGTGGTCCTTGATCGAGTTGAAGAGGTTGAACACCACGCGCAGCGTGAGCGACAGGATGCCCAGCTCCTCCGTCTCCGAGTTCTGCAGCAGGAACTTGGACAAATCGCCTTGCAGCACGGACACGAGCGACGGGTGCGTGCTCAGCCCCGTCCCGGCCGTCTCCAGCACCGTATTGATGAGCCGAAGGCCGAGGACGCACGTGGCTTGGTCGTTCTCGGTAGGGGAAATCAAACCCGAGATAAAGTGCAGGATCCGCTCCAGTAAGGGGACGCCATAGGGTCGATCCGCGGCTGTCAAAGTGCTCTCCGCAGTTGGTGTGGGCGGTTCATCCACGGGTTGGCTGGGGATCTCCAGACTTTCGTCGTATTCGGGCTGCATCACGTCCTCCTGCTGCTCCGTCTCGTCCTGCACGTCCTGCTTGGGCTCGTCGTAGTGATGATGGTGGTGCTGCTGCGCTGAGAGCGGTAGCAGCGGGTGGCTCCCCTTGCGCGGCGCGTCGATCTCCTCGATGCGGTCGAAGACCGTGATGACGAGGTGCGAGAGCGTGTTCTCGGCGGCGCGAGAGAGATGCATGGAGGAGCGCGGCTGGCAGCTGATGCTGTAGCAGAGCTGCACCATCTTCCAGACGTTGTCGCCCGCGATGAGGTGGCCGGCGTCGCAGCGCACACAGTATTCGACGAGCTCCAGCAGCTTCATGAGCACGGCTTCGTCGTCCACGCGGTGGGTTTCTTCGAAGCGACAGCGGGAGACGCACACGGCGATGCGGTTGATGGCCACATCAGCGCGCAGCGACTCGCTGGTGATGAGCCCGTAGAGCAGGAACTTGTTCAGACTCGTGATGGCGGCGCCCGTGATGAAGCCGCTCGTGCGCTCCGACTCGATGACCATGACGAAAGGCAGGAGGTACGTGACCGTGTCCACGTCCGCCAGGTCCGTCACAGACTGTAGCTCGTAGTGCAGCTGCTTGAAAGCGCGCATCATGGGCGACTGCGTGGACGCCGGGATCTCCTGCGTGAAGCGGTCGGCGCTGGCCCAGCGCGCATTCACGCGCATCATGGATAGCACATTGTGGATCTCGCCCTTGACGCAGTTCATGGTCTCCCGGGGCGGCTGCAGGCGCCGCGAAGACCGCCAGAGGGCCTGCAAGGGGAGGAGAGTCGACAGATCGACAGTCCGCGACTGCGGGGCGGGAGGATCGGGGCGGAGCGCGCTACAGGCGAGCAGGACGGACGCCACGCGCTTCCTGGTGCTCTCGGTCGCTCTTGTCGTGCTTTGATGAGGTGGCACTTCGTGCGGATCCCAGCTCGGTGGATAGTTACATGAAGTGCATACTTAACAGAGTTGCGCACAAAATACCAAAAATTGGTGACTTTTACGAAGCGGCCCACGTGGCAGGCTTCCCCTGAAAATAAAATATACTGGACGTGCACGTCCAGATGGAAGACCTGCTGGCCGCGGGGACATGCGCTCCTGGAGCTGCTCTCCGTCGTCTGGCGGCGCTGGCAGCAGCTCCAAACTGTACGCAACGTCACGCTGCTCCTGGTCCTGCTGCTCTGTCGAAGCTGGGGCGCACGTGGCGCAAATGGCGACGCGTTGAAGGCCATGCGTCCTCGCTTCTGGCTTGCTCGCAACTGCGTTGGTGGTCGTCTTGAGCCACAGGCGGGTCGTCCTGGGCGTGAAAAGGTATGTAGAACATTGTACGCGGTGTAGCGTAGCCTAGAGCGCCGCCGGGAGCGGAAGCTCCAGTTTTCCGGGCCCAGTAGACGGCTTTGACAGACCTGTCAATGCGAAGACAACTTGCTCCCGGACAGATAGTCGGACTTGTGCGCTCAGTGGATGCCGGCCACGCGCTGCTCCAGCGCGCGCACCTCCTCCAGGATCTTCTTCTGCGCGTGCAGCGTCTCCTGCGCCACGCGCAGCATCATATCCAGCTTGGCGCGCGGGAGCACAACGTCTTCGCCCGAACTCGCCGAGGCTCCGGCCATCACCGCCGAGTAACTCTCGGCCGACGACAGTTCGCCCGCAGTGACGCCGCCGTCCGCGCCCGCGTCGCCCATAAGTGAAGAGGAATCCGAGAGCACGGGGACGGATGCGTCCGTCGCCACCGCGTGCAGGTGCTCCTGGCTGGACGCCAGCGTGTCATACTCGAGTCCAGGCCGCGTCTGCGTCTGTGTCTGACCGTGACGCACGCGCTCCAGTTCGTCGATGAGCGCGCGGATCTCCAGCGTCTCCTTGTGGTTGCGACGGTTGCCGCGACTGCGCAGTGCGTGCGGGTCGCGCGTTTGCCGCGCCACTTCGCAGCGCCGATTGCGCACCAGCTTGAGGAAGGCGGCGTAGCTCAGGCGCGGCTCGTTCAGGTTGCCGCCCTGGTAGTAGAACTCGTCGTAGCCCTGCTCCAGCAGCTGCTCCGTGGTCACACGGTCCGGCAGACGGTTGAACTCTTTGGCATAGTGCACGTACTTGCGCAGCAGGATGAGCTGGATGCCCTTGCCGATCTTGCGCCGTCGCCGTCGGGCCGCGCGGTCGTCATGCCCGGCCGTCGCCGTGTCGAACTCGCCGCCGTCCCCACCCGTCAGCGCCGAGGACGACACGTGCAAACGCAGCAACGTGTGTTCCTCCGTCCCTTCCTCGTCGCCGTCGTGGCCCGACGGCGCCAGATCCACGTCCAGCATGTTCATGACCGCGCCGTCGCCTCGAGCCCTTTGGCCTTGTGCTGTCTTGGCTTCTTTGGTGGCGTCGCCGCAGCTTCAGTAAAAAGTCAATTACGACCAATCAAATTGACGAAACACACTTCATGGCTTCGCATTGGCCAATAACCGTGCACATTACAGGGTCTGTTCCGTGTTGTAGTTGACTGCAAAAGACTACAACAGGCTCAAGGCGTCTTGGTCAGCGGTGTACATGTACTAGAGCCTGGGGCCTCGGCACAGACCGTGGGTCATAGGCAGGCATGTCGGCCGTGATAGACAGTGCAGCGACGGCTTGATAAGCGCCGCACTGGCGTGGATGATACCGCACGTGTCGGTGACTGGGAGTCGTCACTTCCGTGCGGCAGTGCACGCACACGCACTTGTCTGGCAACAACGTGCAAACCGCCCTTGGCGAACGTGTTGCATGACCCCGACACCCTGAGGGCCATCTTCTCCTCTTCGCACCCCACGCAGTCAATGACATACCTCATGGGCCCTATGCTGTGGTCCCTTTAGACAAGACTCAGACAGGTGCAAGTTCGCCATACCCAAGAGGGCTACCTTGCAGAACCGTCGCACTCGACCGCGCTTCGCTTCAGGCACTTGTCCCAGGTGTGATCGATCCCGTCAAGGGACTCGGCATAGCGCCTTAACTGTTTCTCGTCCTGATGCTGTGTCAGGACAGGACTTCGGCCTTAGCAAACCGTGAACTTCAGGCATTCCGGTAACCTTACTAATTTGGTCGGTCAATTTCGAGGTGAGTTGTCGGACGTTGAGTGGGGTCTCCGCTCGACGGCCATTACTCGAACTGCTTGAGCTCTGCATGCGTGATAATCTTGGAGCCCTCGGCGCCGCTCTCATAGTTGGCTACCATGCCCTTGGCCACAGCACGTGTCGTGATCTATCCACAACCGCGTTGGAACAGCACGCATCGACGTCAGCATCACCTTCCACGTCATCTTGCGACGGCGAGATACTCATTCAGAAAACGTACCGACGGCATGAGGTAACTGCCCAGCTTCTCCACCGTGCGGGCCAGCGGGCCACGGTTGAGCATGCCCGGGCGGAAGACCGAGGTGCGCGCGAACCCGAGCTTCTGCACGTTCTCCTCCACCTCGCCCTTCGTCTGCGGGTACAGGAACCAACTCGCCTTGTTCGCGCCCTGCGAAGTACGCACCACATCAAACCAGTGCTGTTAGCAACAGGAAGTCAAGCACTTCTAAGTCACCGGAGGCTGAAGAAACTCTTACCGCGGACGTCAGCAGACCAAAGTACTGGATGTCGGTGGCCTTGGACAATTCGGCAAAGCGCGTCACGTATTCCAGATCCACTGCCAGCGCCGCAAAGAACCAAAAGGTGAGACCACTCGAAATCCACTTCCAAATAGCACTGCCGCAGGTATACATAATAGGCTCAGCTTGCGGCTAGCTTACCTTTGCGGAACGCCTCGGCCGATCCCGCATCTGCCCTCGTCAGCAACACCAGTTCATAACGTTAGTTCCTTGTAGCTCCCACACAGTCACGCGTCATGACCTGTTCGCACCTTTGCGAGTCGTGCCAAGGCAGGAGAAGGCAGCGTCCACCTTCTCGGTGGCCTTGACGTTATCCTCGCTGAGTTGGTTGAAGTCCACCTGGCGAACTTCGAGCTTGGACTTGGCCGTCTCAGCGTTCAGCGACGGAAACGCCGTGGCCCAGGCCGACTCGGGCACCTCACGGCGCGTCAGAGCGATCACCTTGGTGCACTTGGCCGACTCCACCAGCTCCGTCACCAGCTCGCGCCCCACAGCGCCCGTAGACCCGATCACCAGCGCCACATACGACATGTTGCTCCTTGCTCTTCGCCTTTTGCTTGCGCTGTTACAAATTGGAAACTGAGCAGCTCCTTGGTTTACGTTCCGAAAATAACAGCATAAACACCCTGCCCATAGACTCACTGTATCCTTCAAAAGTCATCACAATTCTATTCTCGCCATGACTGTATTTCCCGAGTCAGGAGGCAAACATTTTTGAGATCTCAAGTACGTGTTGACGTAACTTTAGAGCAGGGACACGATGACAAGCGAATGTTGGTCATGCGCACCGTGCAGCACGCCTAGAGGTCGCCCTCGTTGCCGCTGGGCTCGGCCTTCTCGGCTACCTGCTCGAACTTCTTCATGTCGGCATTGCTCCATTCGTGTAGGCCCTTGGTCCCGCTCTCGTAATCGGCGACCATGCCCTTCGCAATGGCGCGCGTCGTGATCTACCTCCCAATCGAACACATCAGTGAGTAGTCAAGCCACCACAAGAAACCCACTTCTCCACGTGCCCAATGCAAGCGCTGCGGATACTTACACTGGGCAGCACGAACGTCAGCCAACTGGCAAAGCTCTCCACGGGGCGTGCTAGCTCTCCACGCTCAATAAGCGCCGGGCGGAAGATGGACGTCCTCTCGAAGCCCAGCGCCTTGATGTTTTCCTCCACCTCGCCCTTTGTCTGCGGATAAAGGAACCAACTGTCTTTGTTCGCGTTCTACCACATCCACGCGAGTGCAGGCATTTAGTTCCATGACACACAAGAAGTAGCAGAAGATCGTGTGCTTCACGTACAGCAGCCGTCACCAGCCCGAAATACGGTACGCTCGCACTCTTGGACAGCTCCGCAAATTGTGTCGTGTACTCCAAGTCCACTGCAGTAACACATACACGCAAGGCAAAGCACACCGTGAGCTGTCATGTCCACAGAACCGCGCATTTGCGCCTGTAGCGGCAATACTAACCTTGACGGAACGCTTCGGCGGACCCAGCGTCCTTGCGCGTAGTCCCAAGACACGAGAAGGCCGCATCCACACTCTCGCCCGTGACCTTCTTCCAATCGCTGTGCAGCTCCGCAAAGTCCACGGGCACGATCTTCAGCTTGCTCTGCGCCGCCTGCGCATCCATGGACGGGAACGCCGAGCCCCAGGACGTCTCCGGGATCTCGCGCCGCGTGAGCGCGATCACTTTGCTGCAGCTGGACGACTCCACTAGCTCTGCCACCAGCTCGCGCCCCACGGCACCCGTGGACCCGATCACCAGCGCCACATACGACATCGCTCCGATTCTGATTGTGCTGACCGACAAAGATCGTTGAAACTAAGGTGCCTTGTGATTGGTCAGTGAACTTCAGAACGTATTGTGATTGGGCATTGGGAGCCGCTTTATTACAATTGTTATTTTCCTCCAATCATTGCGCCGGAACGTCGGCAATCTCTCCCTAACATATATAGTAAGTAGAGGTCATGCTTGTCACACCCAGAAATTCATCTTGCTGACCCCCGAAGCATGAGCATGAGTCCGGTAACGAGCCGCAAGGACTGCCGCGTGGTGGTGGTGGGCGGAGGCGTCATCGGCCTCACGTCGGCGCTGGCGCTGCTGCAGCGCGGATTCGCGGACGTGCGCGTGGTGGCCGAGTCCTTCGAGGACCTCACGTCGCACGTGGCCGGCGGACTCTGGATGCCCTTCGCGCTGCCGGAAGACGCCGACCCGACCAGACCTCGGTACGTCCCGCCACTGCTGCTGCCATTGACACCAACTGTGCTTTGTGGCGGTGCAGCGTGCTAACGCTTATCGGTCGTTGGGTGGTCTCGTCTCGTCTGAAGCCAATGGTGCGAAGTGAGCTTTGCCTGGCTGGAGAATATAATGGCGAAA
>JAADYJ010001119.1:0-10866 GCA_023338205.1 Halophytophthora polymorphica
AGCCACCGTAGCCGCCACCGCCACCGTAGCCACCGCCGCCGCCGTAGCCCCCGCCGCCGCCGTAGCCGCCACCGCCGCCGTAGTCACGACGAGAGGACGAGTCCCCGTACCGATCTCCACCGCCCGAGTACATGCTTTGTCTTGGTGTTTGTATGGACAACTTCCCGCTTGCTTGGATGCGAGCGCTTCTGGTCGTTTCCGCGAATGAGCAAGGCCTGCGCTGGTGTTTATTGGGCGACAGGGAGAGAGCGAGCCCAACGGGTGGAAGAGCGCGGGACCGTGGCTTTTCCGCCAATCCCCACGGGTCTGGAGCGTGTCCGCCAGCTGGGATTGGTGGAAATCTCGCGCGACACCTCGTGACTCGGTAGGCGTCAGCCTTCGAGAACGCAGTTTCCACCAATCCGCCGCCGAGGCCTCCTATTCGGGACGCTCGCTGGTAAAACACGGGACAAGAAAGGCGGATCGTATTGCGTGGATCTCAAGCGCAACGCTGTGTCGCTTCGCCATGGGGGCCGTTGGCCGCTACGGATGGCGCTGGCTGTGGCTGTGGCCAAGGCGAGCCCGCCTGTCCTCTGCATTTATGCGTGCGCTCCGTGGGGATCTGCGCCGCGCGACGCAGCCGAAACGATTGTCCAACGGCGACAATATGCGTAAGAAGACCGAATGAGGAGTGGAAAGGGCGACACCAAGCAAAGAGGAGCTTCCGCCGCCGCCGAGCAGGCCCGGCAGAGCAGGCCGGGGGCCAGATTACATGCAGCTAGGCCGAGTCGAGTGCGCTTGATGAAAGGAGCGACAACCCGACCTTGTCCTTTGCTTCGTGGCGCTCCATGCCGCCGTGACGTACTTGGTCAGGAGCGAGGAAGCCGAGTTGAAAGGCCTTGTAGATGGGTGAGCGCGATTCACGCCAGCCAGATCTTAGGCGAGGATGGTGCGCTCGTAGGACGCGAACTGCTGCGTGGCCTCCGAGATGCTCACCTCGATCTTGCGCGCGCCACGCTCCTGTACCAGGTAACACAACACCAGATTCGACGAGAATGAATACGTGGTGACCAAGAGCAAGGCCACAAACACGACAAAGAAGACGTTTGACACGCCGGGTCGTACCAGGAGAGCCACGATGGTGAAGGCGTCGATAAGCTGGTTGCTCTGTGGTGTGCAAGGCGGACAAGAAGACGCAGTTAGTCTCGCCAGCCGGGTCTCGAAGTGCACAGAGAAGCAAGGATCACGTACGATGTAGATGGCCAACTCCTCCGCCGACGAGTGCACGATCGGCAGCAACGAGCAGTCCGCCTTGGGGAAGCTGTGCAGTAGTACACGACACCGCAGTACCGATAGTTAGACTCACAAGACGCGCATGTTCATCTCCAGTCACAGCATTCGAGTCGTGTCATACCTGAACTTGGCCATGTCCTCCGTGAGGAGATGCACATTTGTGCCGTCGAACGAGATCTACGGCACATGCAGCGCAATCAGCACACCACCGCAAAGTCAACCGCCTATCCAGTAGTGTATGGCACGGACAGCGCAACAGCATCCGCAGCCCCCAGTCGCATTTCTACCTTGAGCGCGTCGCTGTTCATAGGCACGAGGAAGGACTCGTTCAGGTCCTTGCAAATGACCCGCGAGATCTTCTTGATCTCGCCAAAGTCCACCACGTAGCCGTCCGGGCCCACCACGCCCGTGATAGTCACCGCCACGCGGTAGTTGTGGCCATGCAGCTTCTCCCGGAAGCCCTACAGCATCCAAACCAAGCGTGTATGACATCAATCTCCGCGTGTCCACCCTCAACAACCCACTCCTTCTCTCTGCGTGCACATACCTTGTAGGCGATAAAGTGCGCAGCGTTGAACTTCATGTAGTCCTTGGACACGTGCACCTTGAACACTTCGTTGTAGCTGGAGCCTACGGGATTCGGTCGGCCACTCGCGTGGCTTCTTGAAGGCATCGCGACCGACATGGACGAAGCCGACGCTGCGTCCATTTTTGCCGGCTGCGGGAACCCCTGCGTCTGCGCAGAACCCTGCATGGGCGGCGCCATGTTTGTCGAGGTGGGGGCACTCCCGGGCAAAGGCGCGCCCGCGTGGAAGGGCTGGATGAGCGCCTTGATCTCCTCCGGCGTCTTGGTGCAGCCGCGCAAGTGCGAGGCCCAGCGGTCCACGTTGCGGGACGTGATCTCCTTGTCGCAGTAGCTGCACTTGACCACGCCCTCGGACGCGCCGCGCGACACGTTCATCTTCACCACGGTCTTCTGGTCCGCCGTGAGCTCCTTGCCCATGTTTGGCGAGAGGTACTTGCGCTTCTTGGGCGGTGGCGACGTGTTGTCTGGGCCCGTCTCGGCCGATTGCGACGTGGTGCCGGCACCCTCAAGCGCGGCGGCGATCTTCTGCTCCTCCTCTTCCTCTGGTGCTGACAGCATCAACCTTGCCGGGCAGCGCTCGGCCTGCGGTCGCTTGCTTGTCGCGCCTGCACTTCCTTGCGGCTTTCGCGCTCGTAGCTTTCAAAGTGCCTGGAAGCGCTGACCACCAGAGCCACCGCACGTTCCTCAATCCTTGTTCGCGCGTATCATTGGTCAAAATGGAACCGGCACAAGTAATATCATCGAATGAGAGACAGTTATATGAATCCCGAAGCGTCCATTGGTTGAGGAGGAATGTGTGGAGACCCGAGATTTGGCCAATTAAAGCGCTGGGAAATGCTGGCGAATGCTGTGATCGCGTCACTTAGCTACCAACATGACGGTGGCGTGGCCCCCGACGGACTAATGCTGGCCGTGACAGACCCCAGCGCCCGTCTGAGCCACCACAAGCAAGTGAAGCGCATGCAGAACTGCGCTGCGCACTTGTCTACACTAGGCGCGAGTCTTGCGGGACTGGAGCCGTGGCGGGACAGTGGAAGCGGACTTTTTGATTGGGGGTTATCATGGTGGACGTGGCAGGACGCAATCGCTTTCGGGTGCTACGCGCGTGCGAAGGGAGCTGCGCGACGGGGACGACAAGGCTGACGTGGACAGCTAGCCGGCGGAAAAATAGATACGAAATGTGCAGGCATACCGGCAGCTGGGGCGTGATCCCGCGACGACGCGCGCTCGTGGAGACTGACAGAGGTGAGCGAGCTATTGATCGGACACGGCGCGCGGCACGACGCTCAGGAAGAAGTTCATGCTCACACCCAGCAGCAGCCCCACCTTCTGCTTGCGCGGCACGGAGCGGTCCAGAAGCTGGCAGTCCAACAAGCAAGCCAAACGTCCACGTCACCGGTTAATTCCCGACCTCAAAATGCTCATCGACCCACGCAACACACGCAGCACGGTGCATTGCAGTCGCTTCCGTACCATGAGCAACATAAATACCCCGAGCAAGAGGCCCATGAGGAAGCCCCAGAGGAACTCGGTGCCCGTTCCTTCGTTGTCGGCCGCCAGGATCGAGTTGTTCATCCCGTTCATGTCGATCTGGTGGTCCAGCGAGATGCGCGCCGTAGGGACGACGTTCAGCGCTGCAGGTGGCCAACACGACACCATATCAATCAGTTCCCAGTTACCTAGCAGTACGACACGAAGAGCAGAACGAAGGCAAGAGAAGCGCAGAGTGACGACGTACCGAACTCGGACTGTGGGCCCTGGGAATCCATCCACTGCTCTTCGAGGCGGTATATCCGGTCCTCGCTAGACTCGCCCTCCACGCGCTCGGCCTGGCTGATGTACACGGAGAGCTGCGGGTAGAAGTAGAGCCGCAGGGCCTGGATTTCCTCTCGACTGAGGCGGTCGCGCAGCCGGTCAAAGCCTCGTCGGGTGGCCGGGTCGTCCTGCTCTTCCAGTTCGCTGTCTGCCGCCGCCGCCGTGGCCATCTGCAGCGCATGAAAGCCACCCGTCAGCATGGAGAGGGCTAGTGTTTAGTGTTGCATCATAACGAAACGTGGGTGGGCAGGTCGTCGCGGGCAACGCACCTGGTTGACCACGGCTTTGGGCGGCGCTGAGCTGATGGCGCAGTGGATAAAGTCCTCCGACTTCACCTTGCAGCTCTCCAGCGTGGCTTTGTCGTCCGAGAGCATCTTGCCCTGGTGGATGAGGCGCAGGAATTTTCCCTCGGCGTTGGCCTGCTTCTTTACGGCCTCCTTCAGCTCGCCCACCGAGGCCGAGGCCGAGATCTCCACGCTCAACGGCTTCTCGCTCAGCGTCTTGACCTTCAACACGATGCGATCGCTGGCCGCATCCTCGTGGATCGCGATGCCTACTTTATCCTCTGCTAGCTACGCGTTGAACCCCCGCCGCGCGAGCGTACACGCCGCCAGTTGCAATGGAGACAAGACAAGTCAGATTGGCGCTCACATGCATGCGCAGTACTGGGCCGGAAAACGGCGTCCAGAGGCCGTTGGAGACTGCGAAAACGCAGCAACACGGCGCACCAGAGGCTTCTCCTCCGTAGAACTGTCGGGCTCCATCATCGTGGCTGCGTGTGTGCGTGGCGCGGGCCGATCGCTGCCGCTTCCTGGGCGCTCGCTCTGCTCTGCCTACACCGCGGCTTCTTTCACTATCGGGCGTTAGCGGAGCGGGCGGCCAAATTAGCGGCGGCCGCGTCTACGTGACGCCGTGGCGAGCGCATAAACCTTGGATCCAGCATAACTGTGAGAAGCCGTCGAAATGATACTGAGATAGTTTCTATTCACTTGGCCACAGCATAAACCTGTGGTATGACATGCTTAAGGTGTTCCATCTGGCCGAGAACGTCCGCCCCTGCAAGTTGCTCAGCAAGCGGGTAGGGGAACGGAAGCCAGTTGGATCTCTCGCTTCGGATTGGTGAAAATGTAATCAATCGCGCAATTTTCAGCCAATCCTGGAACGCACGCGATTCAATACGAGCTCTTGGCTGCACTTAGTGGTCAACGCATTGGCCGGAAGGCAGCAAGAGGAAGATGCAACGCTCCGAGCCTGAAGCGAACGCTAGCGCTGTAAAGGTGGCGGTGCGCGTGCGGCCACTGAGTGCCAGCGAAGATGCGCAAGCCTGCGATGCCTGCGTGCGCGTGGAGGCGCAGAGCGTGCTGCTGGCCGAGAAGCAGTACACGTTTGACGCCGCTTTCGCGCCGGAGACTCCACAGGTTGCGCTCAGCTTGAAGGCGATGTACTTTTCCACGAGCGGTTTCAGTGTGTGTTAAGTTGACTGGTGCATGTGTGGGAGATTCTTCACATGCCTGCGTGGTTTGAACCGCGGTTGCTGCTGTAGGAGCGCGTGTACGGCGACTTGGTGGCGCCTCTGATCGACCAATTCTTTGATGGCTACAATGCCACAGTGTTCGCCTACGGCCAGACCGGCTCGGGAAAAACGTTAGTGCGCTGTGGATTGACCTGGGTGTACGCGTGGGGGTAGTTTACTGGTCGAGAGTCTGCTAACTCTACTGTATTTTCTCGTTGACACGCCGCGTTGTGCCAGCTACACCATGGGCAACGAGCTCAGGCAGAGTGTAGAGCCTGCCACAAGCGGAATCATCCCGCGTGTCATGGCAGAGGTGCGTACATGAGAAAACCTGATTGTGTGCACAGTAGTGCTTGCCTTGTGGAGGACTCATTGACCAAGTCGCTTGCTTCTTCCGCGCTATCCATGCGATGTTTCAGGTCTTCCGGCGGATCGATTCCACGTCCAAAAGCAAGAAATACCAGGTCAACGTGTCATACCTGGAGGTAAGTTGTCCCCAGTTGAATACGAAGTGATGTGGGTTGGGTTGTCCTTTTGTACTCACGCGTCTGTCCGTGCATTCGTCTGTGGAGTTAGATCTTAAACGAAGATATCCACGACCTCTTGGCCGCGGCAACGGCCAACAGCGATACAACCTCCGGTTCCTCAAGTCTTTCGGTGCGCGGGGATGGTGAGCGTGGCATCAGCGTCGCTGGGCTCACCGAACACCCGGTCGGGTCCGTTCATGAAGTTGGCGAACTACTTCGCTCAGGAGCGCTTGGCCGGGCCACTGCGTCCACAGACATGAACGCGCGGTCCAGTCGATCGCATGCTATCTGCACGCTCACTATGCAGCAGACACAAGCGGACGTGGCGGAGAGCGGTGCCACGGAGACGCGGCTCTCCAAGTTCCACCTGGTGGACCTGGCTGGCTCGGAGCGAGTGAGTCGCACGAATTCTCAGGGAGACCGCTTCAAGGAGGGCATCAACATCAACCGCGGACTGCTCTCCTTGGGAAACGTCATCAACGCGCTTTGCGACCGCGGCCGCACCGGCTCGTCCGCGGCGCACATTCCATACCGCGACTCGAAGCTCACGCGTCTGCTGCAGGATAGCCTCGGCGGCAACAGCAAGACGCTCATGATCGCGTGCATCAGCCCCGCGGACGTCAACTACGAAGAGACGGCCAACACACTGAGGTACGCGTCTCGAGCACGGAGTATCGAGAACAAGGCGGTGATCAATAAGGAAGTGAGCGCAGAGAGTGAGGTGGCTCGACTAAAGCAGCAGCTGGCGATTCTGCAACTCCAGCTTTTGCAGCAGTCCGGTTGCCCTGCTCGAGAATCCAGCACTGAGAGATCGTTATCAAATGGGGGAGAAGCCACTCCGGTAACTGGAGATCTCGCGCACGAGAATCAGAGACTGAGGGCGGAACTGCAGCAGGCTTTACACGCGAAAGACAAGTGGAAGAAGGTCGCCGATCGCCTGGGAGCCAAGGACCAGGACATTTCCGTCGTCAAAGACACTGGAATGGCTGTAACATCCTCCGTGTCCGAGTACTTGGGAAAAGCGACTGCGCAAGACGCACTGGCTTCGGAGCAGTCACTCAGTGGCAAGGAAGTGGGCGAACACAAGGCCAACACAGTGAAGTTATCACGGCAAGAGCAACTCAAGAAGTTCCAGTTGCAAAAATTAGCTCTCATGCAGGGTAACCCTAACAGTGGCCCGAAGCGGAAGACGGAGGATGGAGCTTCAGCCACCAAACGGCGGCGAACGCTGCAGCAGCAGGCTGGAAGTGGTTCAGGCCCAAGAAAGCCAAGCCCAGAAGGAAGGAGAAACACCATCTTGTTCTCAACCAGTGCACGCCGTCCTAGCGTTGGAGTCACTGCCTCGGATACGCAGACAATCGAAGATTTCACGAAGTTATTGCAGCAGACGTTCGACGCCCAAGCAACGATCAGCGGGGCCAAGAATGCCATTCGATTGGAACTTGAAGAGCGCAAGCGTCTGGCAATGGAGGTATCGCGAATGGAGAGGGCTCAACCCCCGGCCTCGAGCGAGAAGCTTGCCGAGCTGAGACGCGAGCTGAAGGACAAGAGCGAACACATCCGGTTGTTGCAGCAGAAATTGGCAAGTGTGGAGAGAAACAGCTCACTACCGCCTGGGTTGTTCCCGTCCAAGACGTCGTTGTGCCACCAAGTGATCCGTCTTCTGCTGGAGACGTCGATGGAGAGCAAGGAGGAGTGTTCTGCTCTATCATCCGCCTGGGCTGATCAGACGGCAGCGGAACGAACAATCGCGTCTGAACGGGACCAGCACAAGGAAGAAGTCCAAGTACTGTCGTCGGAGCTGGATGCGACGAAGAAGGAACTACAAACCCTGCGCGAGCAAGTGGCCGCATTGCCGCCCAAGAAGGCGACCAAGAAACGGAAGCCGCGCGAGTCCTACGAACCGATTGACGCCATCTTCAGCAGCAGCGAAGACGAGGAGGACGACAGCGAGGACGACTCGGACTACGTCGAGGACGAGCGTCCTCGGAAAGCGAGCGGCGGCAGGCGGGAAAGGGAGAACAACACACCCGCCGCCAAAGCATTTCGGCCAGCGCCGGGCAATGGCGGCGATGTTATGGACGAAATCGACGAGCTTCTGGACGCAAGCAGCACTAGCGCATGCTGTGGGTGCCACGGGAAGTGTGCGACGAAGGCATGTGCGTGCAAGGCACAGAAGCGCTCGTGCGGCGCTAATTGCTCGTGCAAGCCCGCCAAGTGTCTGAACTCCGAGGAAGATCGTATCTCTGTGCCCAACGCTCATGCTGTTAGCCAGCGACAGTCAGACGTTCTGGACCCGATCGAGATGGGCATTTCATCGACTGTATTGGATTCGACTCGTGGTGTGGTGGACGCGACCGACGTCAACAAGCCTAGGGGCGATCTTCCTGGACTCCCAAGTCTGGAACGTGCGTTGTGAGTCGTGGAGTGGATCACAGGCTTGTCGGTGAATTACTGTCCGAGGAAGGCTCTTGAAGCCCAGACCAGTTCAACGAGGCCACCATCAGCATGAAGTGATGCGAGGATTTTGTTGTCTTCCTCACTTTCCGGGTTAATCGGGCTTCGAGGTGCCACTAAGGCCGCAGGAGAAGCCGTCGGCGGTGGGTGCTTGCTGTGCCCCCCAGATCCGATCTCGGTGGAGTTTGTACCTCATCACATTCGACAGTAAGACCCAATTTGTCGCTCAGCCATGGCTAAGTTGTTTTGCGTGCGCGCGGGGTCGTCGACTGGAAGGAGAAATCAACCACTCGAAGTAACGTGAGTATGCATTCGTTGCTGAGCGCAGAGTTGGCTACGCATCGGCGGCTATGTGCACGTTCCTGTTGAGTGCGCCGAGAAATGTAAGACTTCGTCGAGACACACGGCTGGATCATTGGTGTTCCGCCTCGACATGGCCTGCTCAAAGAAACACCGACCTTGAAAATCCGGACCCCAAGAACGCCACAGACTGACGTGATTCGTTTTAGCCGTTGCAGGGCAACCATTGACGAAACGCGCAATGCACAAGAAAAGAGAAAGGTGCCCTTGTCGATGCGCACTATGTGTACATGTAGAACTCGCCCTTGTCCTCGTGCTCGACCCACATCAGAATGTAGACCTGCAGTCAAGTCTCCACTTGGCTATGGTGGTTTTCGGAGGTTCAGTCCATGGTTTTGAGCGTGTACCCTCGGATTGGTTGTCGTGCAGCTACTGCATCACTTTCAAGTGGCCATTCTTGGCAATGGAATTCGCATTATACGCCATTCAACCCTCGCAATGATTCCATTCGGCAACTTGACCGCTTCGAGGGTCTCGTTATTGCTTTTCGTGAAGCCAGTGAACGACGAAATGATAACTGCTTCTGGACGCCAAGCTCATTGCCTGCCCACATATCGGAGTCCTTCGTCCGCTTACCGCGAAACCACTGGGCCATTGCAAGGTTCCTCTTCGCAGTCGCAATGACCATCGCTCGTACCGTGAAGCGCTCACATTGGTACGCGCGTAGCTAGCCACCGGATGACTTCGAGGTGACCAAAGAGGGCGGGGGAGGGGCCATACGAACTACACTGCACCTCGCACCTCGCACCACTCACTGTCCTGCAGCCATTGCAGCATCTCCTCGTGTCTACCCCACCCTGCGGCAATCATCGCAAAGAACTGCAGCGCTGTACGGCTGTGAATCTTTTGTATCACGTTCAGCAGGCCGTTCTCGGTGGCATGTGCGGCTTCGTGGACTTATGCCCGAGATCAAGAGCATCTTAAGACAGGTTCTGGTCACGTTTCGACAGTGCCACGCTCATGGAGGTGAACAACTTCGTGAGATCACTAACCTAGAGAGATTCAAGTACGAACACAATACGATACACCCAATACCTTAACCTCTTTCCACGTCCAAGAAAGTAACTAATACACGCGAAAACCGCACGAGGAAAGGCCAAGATCAGTTCGGGTCTACCTACGCGCGAACACCAAAAGCCGTAGTCCTGACCCTCGTGCTCTTCCTCGGCTAACGCTGGGATGTTGGCCCGCAGCCAGATTCCCACCTCCTTATAACCCACTTTGGGCCTCCTCATAGTAGAAGCCGTGCCTCCTTCCGTACGATTCGTGTGGAGCCACATGACGAAGCGGAGGAGACGATTCCCGGCAGCATCATCCATCGCGCTAGTCGTACAGCCTGCGCCACTTCAAGACCTCCGCGTCTAGCTGCCTCATCCATCGCGTACGTAGTGCAACCTTCACTGCGATTCGCGTGGAGAAACTCCACCTCAAGTGGCCGTGCTTGACAGCTTCATTCATCGCACTTCGCGTGCAATCTTTGGAGCGGTTAGTGTGAAGCCACTTGACGATGTCGACTCGCCCTTCCTTGGCTGCACCGTCCAATGCGTATGGCGAGCAGCCCTCACTCCGGTTCTCATGCAACCACTTCACGATCTCAAAGTGGCCCTTCTGAGCGGCTTGGTCCATAGCTTCCGTTGTACAACCCTCGGTTCGGTTCTCGTGCAACCATTTCACGATATCGAGCCGCCCGGCCTCAGCCGCCGAGTTCATCGCTTGCTTCGTGCATCCCTCCGTCCGGTTGGCGTGGAGCCACTGCACCATTTCCAGGCGCCCACTCTAAACTGCAAGATTCATCATTTCACTACTCGCACCTCTCATCGGAAGTCCGTGAAGCCACTTGATCACTTCCAGATGCCCATTTATGCAGGCCCACTCCGTCGCGGCCTTTGTGCACGTGGCTTTGCACGTAGCTTGCAATCACTTCACCACTTCCAGATGACTCTCGCTGGCGGTCTCATCCATGGCGGAGGTGCTTGGAACGCTCGTCTGGATAGAATGCACCCACTTGATGACGTCGAGATGTCCTCCGGCCGCTGCCTCCTTCACCACTTTATTTGCCTTCCACAAGACGCGCTCGTTCAGCCACTGCATCACCTCCAGATGGCCACCCTTCGCCGCAGTCTCCATCGCCACCTCCGTGCAGCGCGCGTCGCTGTTAGCGTACATCCGCTTGAGAAGCTCAAGGGAGCCATATCTAGCCTCTTCGTCCAGCACATATTCTGTGGGGGGGGGGGGGGGGGGGGGGGGGGGGGGGGGGGGGGGGGGGGGGGGGGGGGGGGGGGGGGGGGGGGGGGGGGGGGGGGGGGGGGGGGGGGGGGGGGGGGGGGGGGGGGGGG
>JAADYJ010001120.1:0-10845 GCA_023338205.1 Halophytophthora polymorphica
CAGTCATAGTCCAGCTTTATTCCACGCACTTCGTACAGTATCGCTACTACGTGATTCCCAGGCAGCAATCACACGGTCTACTACCTCTCGACGTTTCTCAGCTGCGGGACGATGCATTCGTGCAAGCAGACGCTCGCGGAGGGTTTTTCCCTAGGTCAGACTGAGCGTTTGTGACAGTCGCTTGAAGTGCCAGTGCGCGAAAACGTTGCTTGAAAGGGCCTATGGTTCCCACGTGTAGTGGCTGCAGTACCACAGTCGTATTAAAGGTAGAGGCACGACCTCTGTCCCGTACTCCGCTAACAAGCTGACCGCTGTGTCGGACACATGGCACTTCAGGTTATCAACACACAAGGCTAGCGCATCGAGGTGCTTATCCGAAATGTACGTCGCCCATAGTTGCTCGGTGAAACCGCTCCACCAAGTTGCGGTGTTGATCCAGCCGTTTTCTTGCGCGGCGTAGACGGTGTTCTTGGGCAGCGATGCGCATTCAGTCCCCACATGCCCACCGGGCTGTGCCTTGAAGATGACGAGAGACCGCAATTTCTGCCCCGACGCGGACATCACGAGCGGCAAGGTAGCACGGTAGGAGTGACGCTTGCCACGCACTCTGGCATCCTGTTTGGTGCCCCGACCGGCAATGATAGGCCCAGTGTCGTCGTTGTAGTAGACGCTAGTCTCGTCCGCATTGAAGACAACAGGGTGCGAGTAAGCGCGCTGTACGTCGTCCCTAGTCGTGTCGGCAAACCGATGTTGCTCAGCAGCGAGCTCGATGCTTGAGAGGACGCTCCGTGTCGCCCGGCGGAAAGAGAAGCCATACCGGGATACCATGCGCTGAACAAGTCGATATACTCCTGGGCTCGTGGAAAGTATCATATGCAGCTGTCCAGGACCCAAACTCCTCCCTCATGAACGTCACGACGTGGCTGGTCTTCAGCGCAAAGTTCTCATGGCGCATCTCCTTTATCCACGGCACCACTGCGTCGCTGTGTGGGAATAGCTCTTGTCGTCCTTGCCCACCCAGCGACACATTGCTGCACTTCTTGTCCGACGCGCACGCCTCTAACAGCTTCTCGCTGTGGCGAACCCAGGCATATATGGTCTGGGAGCACCGGATGCCGTTGGCCCGCGCCAGCGCGGTGACGGACTGGTCTCTGGAGACTTGGTCGACGATTGAAAGCTTGAGCGCGTTCGTGTAGACGTGTCGGCGTCCAGCGCCAACTTCCGGCGAACTGAACGCCTCAGGTGCTTCGTCGTCGGCGCCAGAGGCGTTTGAACTTTGCGGCGGCACGTCCGTCAGGCTTGCGCCCCCCGAGGAGCGCTCGGAGTCGTCCGAAATGCCCCAGCAGCGCATGCGAGTCGCGATATCTTCCATGGTGGCTTGTCTTGTTTGATAATGCATCTAGAGGACGTGGCATTGGATCCCTGGGGGCCAAATGGTTGGCAGCAAGCAGCGTTTTTGTCATGACTCGCTGATTAGTTAAAAAAATATTGTAAACCTGGTAAAACTAGACTTTTGAAAAACCTTGATTGTAACATCTTTCTGTCTGTAACATCAATACGTCGTATTCTGTACCAGGATCTGTTCTGAGTTAACATTCTCGGCACGTGATTGGCTAAACCGCATGCCTCGATGCACCATTTTTATCGCTTTGTATTCTGACAGGGAACACCTCCCTAAAGCATTCTGGCTCAGAATGCGGAGGCTAGATTGTTTTTGCCCCAAATTGGCCACCCTAACTGCAATTTTCTGCATCTTTTTTTTTGCAAGAGCACAGTTTTATTTGGATCTGTGCCTCATCTGAAGCGATTATGAGTTGATGAGGGGGCCCAGACTCATCTGAGGCCTTCGATCTCGACACTGAATCTGATTAGTTCATAGTGACACTTAGGGAAGACAACTCTGCGTTGTCGGGCCAATGGCCGCGAACGGGACTAATTGGGAGAGGAAGGTGCTCGTGACTAGATGCTAAACTCCAAGCAAACGACCCCCTCCCCAACGACAACGTTTATTAAATTACCTTTTAGCCATCCATTCTGTCTCGTCTGCAGAGGATGGCTTGCTGACCAACCAGCCAGCAGAAATACTGTAACAGGGTTACACTGCAGTGAGAGTAGCCGGGCTACTCTCAAACCGGGATACGTCATAGTATGCCCGAAGCCGAGTCGGACTGGGTCCGCTCGGCACATGTACCCGAGATACCGGTACATGTCTAGTGTCACAAAACATGGGTACACACAATTGCACCGACTCGGAGGCCCCGGGTGTAGCAGGGCTACTCTACCACGTGGTGGTCTTATCAGCCTTTGGGAACAACGACCCTCAGATATCGGCTGATACCGGCTAGATATCGGTTATTAACCGGTTGGAGCCCGGCGACTTATGATTGGCTGAAATTCGTCCGACGAGGGGACGAGGGCTCACAGCCATTCGTAGATATTACACAGGGACAAACTATGGCCTATAGTTTGGCCCATACATTTAGGTTAAGAGGAGGCCCGCCGGCCGTTATGGAATTCAGTCTGTCTATTGCTAAGAATCGTCTTTGGGTCTCGGACCCGGTTATCTTGAGAGGGAAACCTCTAGCTCTGTTGATCACGCACACGTCGCCCACAGACTCCGTGTGGCATGCAACGTAACGACTCGCAGAGTCACGCTTCTTTGAAGCCAGGTGCTGTGCAGCCCCGTTGCAAATTCTCATCGCTGAGAACACTCGACGCCCACGAATCCGCTGTGGTGATGATCGAGCGCTGCGTCGAGGCATCTGGATCGTCAACGACCGATCTGCTCGCATGGCCACGACATATCAACAAAGGCCTGACGCAAACACCAACGCAGGACCTCAGAGAGAGAGAGAGAGAGAGAGAGAGAGAGAGAGTGAAGGACAGCTGAAGGCTGGGTGAACAGCGAGGTGGGCGAACGGAAAAGGCGCTACACTACTCCACCTTCACTATCCCACCCGGACGTACTCCGCCTAGGACAGCAAGCGCCTTTGCAGACGCATGCTGGAATATCAGCTCGTGAACCGCGGAGGCTTGGTATCCAGGGGCGGATCAAATGTGTCGCTTGCACGGAGACGGCGCGTAACTGCGCACACCAGCGTGCAACAGAAGTTCTTCACACCCGTTTGATCGTGCTGGTGACCACATACTGGCATGCAAGAGCGGTCAGAACTCCTGGCTGTTGTAAGATTGAATGTCCCCAATGCTGCTGCTGGGTATTAGCTGGGAAGCCAACGAATTTTCGTGTTCAGAACCACAAATGTTGCTACGATACGCCTCAATCGAGCCGAGGGTCACGGCCTCATGTCCAGCCTGGTCATCCGCACGCGACGGCCGTATCTTTTCAGCGCCCTGTACCCCCGTCACATTTCGGGTGCCCGACCTATTTCAACGTTTACTGTCTGTCCCTTCGAGACGGCCGTAGCCACAGTCATCGCTGTGCCACTATGGACGCGTGGGTCTGGACGTCCCTGCACGCAATAACCAGCCCGCACAGCCGTGCTCGGAAACACCTTGCGCCGTAATACATGGTTGTGTCCACGCATCCAGACGGTCATAGCTCTGTCCCACAGCCGCGGTGAAGCGGGGCGCCAGGGCTCCCTCCACAGGACCACGAATGCAAGGCTCCGTGCGACGGATACAGTCATCACCCCTTGACAGGAGAGAAACCCTCGAACAGGACGCTCGCCGCTGGCACGCGCTGGGTTTGGTTCATTTTCGGATTTACTTTTCGCTCGGCAACAACTACAAGCACTGCACTTCTACTCTTTGTCTTACCTCGTGTTCTTCCCGTTCTTCCCCATCAAGTCTCCACTCCCCGATTCCAAGCATGAACATCTCCAAGATCATTGCCCACCTGGCAGTGATTGGAGTGGCCATGGGGTCCTTTGCGGACGCCGGCAAGGTCGACTTCACGCAGAACAGTGGCTCCATCTCCTCGAGCGACGCATACAGAACGACCTTGATGAACACGACCACCAGCACCCCGATGGTGACCCCAGCTGCGACCAATGTCACCCCATGCTCGACGACGGATTGTACGGGCTCTGAATCGGGTGGTATTGACGCCCAAACAACTCTGCCACCCACGGACACAGCCAGTGTCACCACCAGGGTTACTCCGTCGCCAACGGATACGCCAAATAACAGTGGTGCAGATAAAACTACTCCATCACCGACCAACATGACCAGTGATAACAGCATTTCAAACCCTTGCCCGACAGACACCAACTCCATGCCTATCACCGGCACCGGCGGTGATACGACTTGGAGCACGGGTGGCAGTGCCAACGGCAACGGCAACGGCGAGGGTGAGACGGCCGGCAAGGGCGGCATCTCGACGGGCTCCGGGACCACTGGTGGCACAAGTGCTGGAAGTACTCGAACGTGGAGCTGGAAGCGTGGTGTTTTATCTGGGACCACAACGGGTGTTGCCGGCGAGACGTCGGGTACGACGGGCCAAACGGCTTTTACCAACTGGGGTTCTAGCGCCGGGAAGGTGTATACGGGAGGTGCCACCGGCGATGAATTATCGGAAACTCCATGTACCAATGACGAGGCTTCTTCTACAGGAATGTGGGGCGGCAACATGAACACCGGTGACAAGACATTGGCTGGAACGGACAACATGAGCACGAACTCCTCGTCGAAGCGCTGGTCCTGGAAGTCCAGTACCTCCACTGACTCGACAAGTTCTGGACGCCGTGCCCGAACTCGAGCTCCGAGACGGGCACCAGTCTGGACACGGCGGCCAATTCGTCGCAGTCCGTGACGCAGGCGGGTCGTCGCGCGCTTCGCCACTAAGTGGCATCGCTGCCCCATTCCCACTCGAAGAGGATTGTCATCCTTGGAGGGGATTCATCTGCACGTCTGCACTAGCTTTTCTCGTTTCTTGATGTTTTTGGATGCTCCGCTGAGCTTAGTTGCGTCTTCATCCATGCACAATACAAAGCTCACAGCGCGTTTTTCTTCTTTCGGACAACGACCTCAGCTTTGGTGTCTTCATACCAACTTCCACACCCTCACTGATGCATGGGGTAGTACTTACTATAGCATGCATCGCAAGACTAGTGCGATTGATTATTAGCGGAGAAATAGGTTGACCGCGCTGCTCACAGGCGGAAGTGACTGTGGAATGGAAAAGCGCAAGCTACCCAAAGCAAGCCGCTTCAACACTCTGCGGTGGTCTCTTCAGTATCCTCGGTGGAGTACGGCAGTGAAATCTGCTGGCTAGATGCGAAGTTGGTACTGTCCAGCACGGGTGACGTAGCGCACCCACTTGGTCGTCGGATACGAGCTCTTCTCAAAGACCTTGAGGAAGCGCACGTGTAGCCCCGAAGAGGTGAACATGGGCACCTGGAATTCGATCTGCAGTGGCGGCCGCGACCAAGCCTTATCCTTGGTACCCTTCATCATCTCCACCTCGGCATCCAGCATACGCTCCAGCTTGCCTTGAAACTTGCGGATGCGCCACACGATGGCGTGATTCTCCGGCTCATGTTTGGCCCTGCAGTATAGGAGAAACAACACTTAATGATCGACACTAGTTCCAACCTTTACTACCCCTTCCTCGTAGATTCGTTCTTACCTGCCAATGGGCACATTCATCTTTGCACGAGCCGTGTTGGGAGGCGTCTGAAGCATTGGACAAACACATCAATGTCACAATGGCCGAGCAAACGAGTGAGCTTGTAGGAGGTTGGCAGTGATCGGAGGGAGAAGATTGCGTGAACGTACCGGGATCTTGATCACCACGTTGGTGGCGAAGAGCCGCGTACTAAAGAGTGCGGCGAGCTTGAGGGTGATGGAGAGTCGCGTGGTGCCCTGCTCCTGGTAGGCCGGCATGATCTTGAAGGGCAGGTTGATGTTCTCCGTCACACGGTACTTCATGAGCTCGAATTCGCCATCGGGCGGGATGAAGGTGATCGTGCGGTCGGCGTCGAACTTGCCCAGGCGCACGCAGCGGTGGAAAGTGCAGTCGTCGATCTCCACCTCGCGCGAGCCGCGCTTTTGACCCGCCACCTTCTGAGCGAGCCCATCGGCGCCCTTTTGCATCGTGAGCTTGTCGTTGAGCCCAAGCTTGCACTCTGGCATGCCGGACAGCAGCGTCTTCATGACCACTTGGCCTGCCACTTCGTTCCGCAGCACGGTGCCCGTGGAGGACATGAGCAGGTTTACGCTCTCGAAGACGTCCAGGTACACCTCGTTGTTCTTGTAACGGATGCCTTCACGGCGCCAATCAATAGTTCCCGTGATCTGCGACGTCAGTTGCGATGGAGGCGCACCGCCGATGGCTTCAGTGTTCTGTTGTATGTTGAATTGACACCGAACGGACAAACAGTCAGTCACTAACTGACGCTGACTAGGAAAAGAGATTGTGGTGTACAGCGCGATTCGTAGGTGGCACCAACGGAGACACGCGACAACTACATAGAGATACGACGCACCATGGATGATCCGAGGTTGATGAACATCTTGAGCACGTCGATGGAACAGCTCTGCGGGTAGCCGTAGTCCATGGTCTCGTCCAGCAGCTCGTAGACGAGCGTGAAGTTGTCGCGGATGGTCTCCTCGGTGTATTTCTTGCCGAAATACTCTTGGAAAATGGTGTTGAGCTGGAAGAGGAACTGGAAGACGAGCGCGGCGTTGATGTTGGCGCGCGAGACGGCCACGAGATAGAGGTTCTCCTGGCGCGTGTACAGGAAGGAACAGCCATCGATGCGCTTGACGGGCGGTAGCGACCCGGTCTCCTTGGCCGCAATCACTTGCAGGCGGAAAGCGTTGGCGGCGCGGCGACTCACATCGTCCCGGTAAAAGCGGTTGAGCACCACTTCGCCCTTCTGGGTGATCAGGAACAGCGCGCTGATCATCTTTGCGGCACGACGAAGCAGCGGGGCTGGTGTCCAAGGACAATCTGTCTTCTCTTGTGTCCGATGCGGCGCGTGGTGGAGTGAGGCGCGCTTGTGCAACAGCAGCGCCTGGCAGCGCCGGCAGGTAGGCGGTCCCCAACAGGCATGCCGTAACCACTTGGCGCGTCAGCACCTTCGCGTCGTTTCGCGCCCTCAAAATCGCAGCGTACCGGTGTGATACCGGTGAAACCGCTCTGTAAACTGAGTATGAGTGATGGTACGGGGTGCATACAAAAACCAAGATGAAATGCTGGAATATTTTTCTAAGCGACACACAACTTTGTACTTGATGGTGGCGCAAAGAGTATCTTCTTTCAGTGGCAGCAGTCAGATTATTCCTGTGGCTTCTCGTCTGTTCACCACACGACCATTGTCATGCGCGAAAGACTGCACCACCAGTCCATTCTTAGCGCGTTTTCGTATCTCAGTCTTTCCGATACACTTGACCGCTAGTTGCACAAACAAGACCCCTTCGCGCCACGGCGACACAAGCCGAGATCACTTTAACTTTCCAGCAACAAGCAAAGCAGCAAGCAGCAGGCGCATACGAGCGAGCGAGCGTAGCGTCATGAGTGACGCGCAGAACTACAAGAAGTACCTGGCGGTGTCCAACACGCCGCCCGTGTACACGTCGGTGGAGGAGCTGCACGCGTACTTTGGACAGTTCGGCGGCTGCTTCGTGGCCGAGACGCTCATCGACGCGCACCACCAACTCCTGGCCGAGTACGTCAAGGCGTCACAGGACCCGAGCTTCCGCGAGGAGCTGGAGCACCTCGGGCGCGACTACATCGGGCGCCCCACGCCGCTGTACGAGGCCAAGCGGCTGACGGCTCACGCTGGGGGCGCGCAGATCTGGCTCAAACGCGAGGACCTGGCGCACACGGGCGCGCACAAGATCAACAACGCACTTGGGCAGGCCGTGCTGGCCAAGCGGCTGGGCAAGTCTCGCATCATCGCCGAGACGGGCGCCGGACAGCACGGCGTGGCCACAGCTACGGCCTGCGCGCTGCTGGGGCTGGACTGCGTCGTGTACATGGGTTACCAGGACACGCAGCGCCAGTCGCTCAACGTGTTCCGCATGAAGATGCTGGGCGCCAAGGTGGTGGCCGTCAAGGCCGGCGCACAGACGCTCAAGGATGCCGTCAACGAGGCGCTGCGCGACTGGGTCACCAACGTGGACGACACACACTACATCATCGGCTCGGCAGTGGGCCCGCACCCGTTCCCGACCATTGTGCGCGACTTCCAGGCCATCATCGGAAAGGAGATCAAGGCGCAGCTCCAGGAGGAGATCGGTCGTCTGCCCGACGCTATCGTGGCCTGCGTGGGCGGTGGCAGCAACGCCATTGGCATGTTCCACCCCTTCATCAAGGACTCGGACGTCGCCATCTACGGCGTGGAGGCCGGCGGCGACGGCGTGGAGACCAACCGCCACGCCTCCACACTCGTTGGCGGCAACACGGGCGTGCTGCACGGCAGCAAGACGTACGTCATCCAGGACGAGGCCGGTCAAGTGACTGAGACGCACTCCGTCTCGGCCGGCCTCGATTACGCCGGCGTGGGCCCGGAGCACGCCTTCCTTAAGGACTCGGGCCGCGCCACGTACGTGAGTGTGGACGACAAGCAGGCGCTGGAGGCTTTCCAAATCATCTGCCAGCAGGAAGGCATCATCCCGGCGCTCGAGAGCTCGCACGCTATCTCCTACGGCCTCACGCTGGCGGCTTCTCTGCCTGCTGACAAGTGCATCGTCATTAACGTCAGCGGCCGCGGCGACAAGGACATGCTGCAGGTGGCCAAGGAGCTGGGTGTCAACCTGGACGAGGACCTCACGGACAACTAGGTAGGCGCTTGCTTGTCTGTCTGCCTTTTACCTGCGCTCAGCTCCGCCCCACGGCCAGCACGAATGCACAACTAGCAAGACAACGTGACGGCAATGCAACCCAAGACTGCGTTCTCCTCGTCGTGTGGCGGCGAGTGTGGCTTGCTGGGCCTCGTGTCGCGGTCGATGGTTACTACCCTGGGGCTCCGGCAGGCTGCATGCCGCCCTCCAGCTCTCGCATGAGCCTCTTATAAACTGTGGATTGGTTGCTGCGTCCTCCAATGTCCACCAAGCCCATTGTCTTGCGCCGCCGAGCCAACCAACCGGCTTCTCGCCTGCATGGGCGGGAGACGCGCTGGCTCACTAGCGGACTGGCTAGCGATGGCGTCGCGGCGTGCTGGGCAGCGAGCTCGAGCCGCCATTGAGCCCGACGATGTCGTCGTCGTCGAGATAGGAGCTGGTGCTGTCCGGAATGGGCTCGTAGCCGTCCTTGGCCGCGGAGCTCTCGGCGTCGTCCGAGCTCTTGCCCCAGAGCGTGTAGAGCAGCAGGTAAAGCACGCAGATCTCCACGAGGTGCTTGGAGGCCACGAAAAGCCACCACCATTTGGACTCGAGGTAAGCGCCCGCGCGGTGGAAGTGCGCAAGACTTACCATGGAGTAGGCCAGGAAGACGGCGTTGGCCACGAGGAAGAAGGCGCAGATGGACGTGGCCCAGTTCACGGCCTTGATGCGGTCCGTCGTGTCGATCTGCGAGACCTCCAGGAAGGCTTGCAGCACCGTCTTCATGCGGAACGAGTACACCAACACGGCGGCCAGCGCGCCCAGCGACAGCAGACACATGACGGCGTCGTCGTAGACCAGCAGCCAGAACGAGTCCTCCTTGTGCGCCACGAACACGGCGAAGCCTGCAGCCTGCACAGCCACGAGGCCCGCCAGCACCAGGAAGAAGAGCCGTAGCGGGTGCGAGCGCACGCTCTCATGCGTGAACAGCCGACGCAGCATGTCCGCCCAGAAGATCACGATGAGCACGAAGACACTGTAGAGTAAGAAGGAGCCCAGCAGCTCCACCGCCTCGGCGGCCAGGAATTGCGCCCAGCCGTCGTCGCCCATCATGATGCGCTTCGGCTCCACCAGCACCGACATGACGCCGTAGGGCGTTGCAAACCACAGCACGCGGGTCAGCGCCGCCAGCGCCATGAGCAGGTAGAAGCCCAGCGTCGCCGCTTGGCGGGATGGCGACTGCGCGTGCATGGCAAAGGCCCAGAAGGAGAAGAAGCAGGCCCCGCCGTAGGCCACCGCCAGCACCGTGTCCACCTGGCGGTATCGGAACTCCAGGTGGATCAGCGGTGCTGCGGCGAGGGATCCACGCACAAGGACACACACATGTTTAGCTCAAAGGAAAACAGGCTCAAAGCGGAGCCAATACGGCCTCGCAAGAGACCGCACGTCCACCACACGAACGCGACGTGAGGCATTCACGAGAGAAGCACCTGCGCATGGCCGCGTACCTTGTGTGCCGTCCGCTAGAGGCATGGAGACATCGCCGTCGTCTGGCATGGCCGCAGCGTTCAAGCTCTCTTTTGACTTGGACGCAACTGAGTAGGAAGCACGGCATTTCATCCAATAGGAGAGCGTCATTTTACAAAAATCAAGAATAACCTGCCCGATGCCATGAAATTCCGGAATTTCATGGCATCGGGCAGGTTATACTTGTTTTTGTAAGGTGCCTTCTGGGCAAGAATTCCAATGCCGGGAACAATAAGTTTAGCCTTTTTAAAGAGGCCACTTATGTTTTTGTGCTTCTTGAGCCCTCAATGAATCGCAGTAGTGGTAATACGCTGACCCTGGGACCGAGAGGTATCTGGATCGATACCCACTGAGTGTGGGACTTTACCAGAACGCCGGAGATAGGCGCCAAGTGGACGAGTAGCTGACCCAGTAGGCCAGTCGTTTGCCGCAACGAGACCCCACTGCCGAAAAAAAAACCAAAGCGTAATGAGGGGTATGGAACCCGGCCCACAGCTGGGTAAGTAACAAAGTCACTTGTACTTGCACTCAATCCTCCGGGAAGAGTGTCGGGTTCCAGTGGCTTGAATCTCAATGAATCGCAGTACCACA
>JAADYJ010001121.1:0-10829 GCA_023338205.1 Halophytophthora polymorphica
ATATTACACAGGGGCAAACTATGGCCTATAGTTTAGCCCATACATTTAGGTTCAGAGGAGGCCCGCCGGCCGTTATGAAATTCAGTCTGTCTTTTGCTAAGAATTGTCTTTGGGTCTCGGACCCGGTTATCTGAGAGGGAAACCTCTAGCTCTGTTGAGCACGCACACGTCGCCCACAGACTCCGTGTGGCGTGCATCCTAACGACTCGCAGAGTCACGCTTCCTCGAAGCCAGGTGCTGTGCAGCCCCGTTGCAGGCCTACCTCTGCTTTTTATTGCAATGCCCAGAAATTTGCCGTATTGGGGATCATGAGCGCGCCCGTGCGCGCTTGGCGTTTGTTCCGCGTGGCGCTAGCTGTCTGGGGCAAGTCGAAAGCTTCCGCTTTGGACATCATAAACTGCACAAACTTCCTCTTGAATTGTAGCTGCGGCATGAACCGCAGCTTTTGGCGCACATGGCACTGTAGGCTCCCCGGGGGCTTTGTTTTAGCACCGTATCGATCTGTGTGTCGAGAGGAACGCAAAAATTGTTCTCGTCCCCAGTCTCCGTGAGCCCCATGTCCATCAGTGCCATCTCCAATGAGAGCAAGAGGCTCCTCACCTTCTCCACTCCGTTGTTGCAGTCTTCGTCGATTCCAATACTCGCCAACTTCTCCTCGATGGTAGCGATATCCAAGGCTCTGGAAGCAGACTCAGCGCGGGACTGAAGAAATGCTAAGACAGCATCATCCCCACAGTCTGAGTCATCTAGTTCGCCCTTTTTGATAAAAGACACCACGCCGGCGCTGATGAACGAGACCCACGGGTTTGTCCCACCTTCCTGCTGGTATGCCTTGAATTCGGAGAAGAACGCCTGCACGCTCTCCTACCGGAGAGAGGTCAGGACCTTGGGTTTCGCAGCACGAATTCTGCCAGTGCCACAATTGCTCGTTTCAGCGCGCGCCGCCGATGACGACGCGAATGGAGATGCAACTGTCGTTTACGGTTCACGTTTGGCGCGTTGGCTGTGTGTAGGTCGCGGTGGGGACGCTAGTGCAGGACGTAGGGCCGAAGTAGGAGGGGTAGGAGTAGATACTGTTGGAAGTGGCGGTATAGATGCCGATCCAGACTGATGAGGTCCCTCAACTTCAAGCGCAGCGACTCGCGACTGCAAAATGCCAATTGCATTGCAAATCTCCGCACGGTTGTTCTGGGCCGTCATTTGTTCCGCTAGTACACGCGAGTTCAGTTGGGCGTGCTGTTGTGCAAGTTAGAGGGTCTCCTCGTATGCCTGGGACTTCACGAGCGTCAACGCTTTGTGGACGTGCGCTTCATGTGCCCGGGAGCGTGATTCAAGTCCTTTCTGCATTTTCGCCTATGCCGCATGCCATGCCTGTTGGAGGCGCTCCTCGACCGTCTGCTCGTAGGTTTTAGTACGCGCTGCAACCTCCTCCTGTACACGCTTGGTCGCGTCCTTTACCAACTTCGCAATCTTGACGTCATGTGCATCTCCAAACGACTTCGATTTAGCTCGCAGTTCCGCCCTGGGCTTTGAGAGAGCGCTCTCCACCTTCTCGTCCAGCAGCATCTGCTGAAGTTGGAATTGCGCCTCTGCGTGTGACTAAGTGTCAGCCATCGCCTTTCGGATGCGTTCTTCCACCGCACTGGAGAGCTGGTCTGCTCTTCCGTCCACATGCGCGCGAGCAGCGCTTCCCGATCCTTCAAGAGCGCGAGAGAGCTGAGCAGCCAGCTTCACCTGCTTTGCTGTCTGGTTCGCGAGATGCGTCTGGATTGCCTGAGCGTGGGTGTCCAAGCGCGTCTGTGTCTGATTCCAGGCCTCTTTCAGCCGGGCCTCCACAAACTGCTCGGTGTGCTGACGCTCGTTTGTCTGTACTAGGGCTTGAGCCAGCGATTGCGACTCCACAATCTGCAAGACCTCGGCCTTGGCCTGGGCCTGTTGGCTGTGTAGATCGGTCTGTGCTGCGCGCAACTCTTGAGCCTGCGACTCAAAGTTGGTCAGCGCCGCCTTGATCCTGTCAACGCCGTCGCCAACAAAACGCGCCAGGCGTACGTATATGCTGGAGCTGTTAGCGTGCTTGAACGTTGAGTGCCGTGCTGTCGTCGTTTGTTGTTGCCTTAGGGCCTGTATCCAGGACAATGGCCAACGCGACGGTCTCCCCGTCAGAATCCTCGCCTTTGCACTTCCGCTTGTTTGGCTTGCTGCTGACTGGTGAATAGCTTAATAGTTGCTGCGCCAATCCATTTGCGATCTTTGGGCGGGTTAACTTCTAAAGTTGCCTGGATCCGAGTAGTTTTCAACGCACTTATTCTCCAATGATAAGTATTCGCCTTTTATCCAATAGGCTGGTCTGAATATGAATTTTATTGGCGAATCTCGCTGAAACTTGTCATATTTCACCAAATTAGATGCTTTCCGCGTGAGGTATTTTAATGAATGTTGCGCACTTAGACATCGTTTTAGCCAATAACAAGCCAAGACAACGAAGCAAGTCACTGTCCTAAGTACGATTCCGCGACCCTTCGGACGATTTCAGTAAATCGAAAAACCCCGCGAATCGCGATTCCGAGGTTTATTGAATTCTCCTAAATTGGGGGTTCAGGGCTCGTCCGAGGCTTGACTGAGACCAATCCCTTTTCATACAAACACCAAGTATAGTTATGCTGCAGATTAACAACTCGAAAAATTTCCGGTTTCATTTTGGGGGTGAAGTCGGTTTTAGTCTAATTCGGGCTCACCAGAATTCGAGGCGTGATCAGACCTCAGTTGCTTATTTTCGCGCAAAGACGACCTGGACGCGCTGCGTTCAAATTGGTCAGCCTCGCCGTCTCGCGAGGCCAAGCCATTCTTCGATCTCTCCACCAAGCACCTGCATACACACCAACCGTTTCCTCAGCGATATTACAGCCAAGCATGCATGGTGACGATCCCTCTGTCGAGGGGAAGTGGGCAAAGGCGTTCTACGAGCAGGAACGCGAACGTCGCCGCCGAGGAACCAACAGCATCAATCTGTCCGTGGTGGCTGCGTGCATCGTGGTTCTAGGGCGAATCGTGGTTGCACCGTTGCTCGTTTTGGGGGTCTTCACCCTCACCAGATACCAAACCGGCGCAACGTTTCTCATCGAAGCGCAAGACAGCTACTTCGGCTTCTCCCACCACGACGCCGTGAGTGCCGGAGGCTGCACGGACTGCATGGGCACGTGCAAGCAGGCACTTTATCAATACAAGGCGTTCAGCGGTGAGGCACTGATGAGCAAGCCGTCGTACCAAGAGTTAGGGAACACTGTCACCTACGACTTCAGTTTGCTAAGCGCCGAGGCGATCGACCTCGGCAATCGCCTCGATGCCAGCGGCTCCTACTGCTACACTGGCATCAACGAGTGGGCGTCTCCGAACATCGTTGTCGTGGGGAGTGCTCAGGATGTCCTTGACGTGATTACCACCCTCCAACTCTCGGTGGCACCGCAGATGGTGCGTGAGCTCGAAGTTGCAGCAGAAGACAACGGGGGGTGCGACACATTGTGGACGATAGAGGCTCTGTTACGGCTCTTCCGGTTCCAGACCGTCAAAAACAGCCTCGAATACTCGTCCATCCCCGCCGCAGATCTCAACGTGTTCCCAGACTTGACGTGGTGCCGTCCAGACATCCCCGTCGAGAGCGTCTCCGGGTCGAAATTGAGCCTTGCAACGAATGGAGTAGACTTGCTGGCAGTGGTACCTGACCTGCTCAAGCTGTTCCCGTATGGATTCACGAGCAGCCTCCCAGTCGTCTCGCGTACGATTGAGGTTCCACCCACCCCCTCTGGGGCCACTAGCGTCACGCAGCCGCTTTTTCGAGGCTACTACGGCGGCTGCAGAGTGCGCGAAGTGAACACAACGGGTATTTACGTGGAGGACACCTGCACCATCTCGGAGCACTGGAGCACCTACGGGCTCATGCTGCACTCACCCGACGACATTCCCGTGTGCAATACTGGCAGCGTGTGCATTCACAACTATTACAACTCCCTCTGGGAGTGGGTCAACGAACTGGATACGACCGTGGACAACCGCATCGCGATGATCTTGAACGTGTTTCGCAGTCGATTTGGGGATACGGTGCAGCTCAGCGTCCTACCGGGCGTTGTCGCTGTGCAGATCCTGCTCATGGGCATCATCACTCTTTACCAGGTGATGTCGCAGAAGCGCTCGGTGCTGCTGACACAGATCTGGGCGTATCGCTGCCAGAACGGCCGCATGCAGATTGTGTACTTGGCTCAAGTCGCTTACCACTTGGTTTACAACTCGGACATGTACTACTTGGGGCTCGCCACGGGTACGCTCACCGCAGAGTCGCAGGTGAACCTCACTCTCAGCATCTTCATCTTCTCGTACGCGTTCGTGAATCTCGTGAAGGCGCGTTCCGGAGAGCAACAGCTGGACCGCAACTTCCGTCTGGTGTGGGAAGGCATGCAGATCATTACGACGGCCTCGACAGCCTCTTTCCTTTACGCTGTCCGCGTGACATCGCTGACATTCATCATGGACAAGAATGGCGAGCTGCTTCGCAAGACCAGCGCGCGCGGGGCCAAGTACTGCGGCCTCAGCGACTCGTGCATTCTGTTCACGCACAACTTGGCTTTCGTCGTGGTGATAATCTCCCTCGTACTGGGATCGGTCGCCGTGGGTCTGACTTTTCTCATTCGGCTACTTAATGGCGGGACTAGCAAGCGCTCTGCCGACCGCTACCGCGTTGGCGCGCCTGCTAAGAAAGCAAAATCGGCCTCCAAGACCCGGAGCGATGGCTCGTGTTTCGTCGACGGGGAGAAAGAACTCACCTCCTTCGAGCTGCATTGTCTCGGCGCGCCCTTCACCAAGCTCTTCACGGACTGCAACGACATGGCCTATGTGAACTTCATGGACAAGCGCTGCAGCACGCAGGAGGCGTTGCTGCTCACGGGGTACATCTTCTACGGCGACCACATCTACCAGGCGCCGTCGGTGGTGTTGCTGTTGCTCGCGAGAGCCTTGCCCCGGAAGTTGCTTCGCACATTCAACCAACTTCTCATCCGCTGGCATGTGGATCCAGAGGAGGGCACACTAACACACCCATTGTCCTGCACCTGGTACACTGCGAGTGCGGAGAACTACAAGCTGTCGGGGTCCACGCCAGTGGCCTGATCAGTTAGCGGTTCGAGGATGCGAGGCGGTACAAGGAAACGACTATTTCCGCTGCAACAACTACATGTACAAGTTTGGCGTAGTGTATGATACCATGCAACATGCAATAATTTTATTTGAACAACTTTGCCTGGATCGTGGCTGACATTCCAGTGACGATGACAGCCGACACACGCCCAGCGGTGGAGGCCATGGTGCCTTCAACCATCGCGAAGCAATTGCGTTGATACCTTTCGCACTTCCACCACCTTCGTACTCGAGCGAAAAATATCCTTGTGTACAGCACGTCCACTGCAAGTACGCACGGGTCGACACATCCTACATCACTCAATGCATAGCAACCTGCTAGCCTCCGATCGCTATGCGCTTGCACACAGCTCCCCAAACCAGTGAGCTCGTCCTACCACAGCCAGTAGCAAACCATTGTCTCCACAACGCTTGACAAAGCCGCCACGCAACGCCGTCGTGCTTGCCTCCCGCGTCGTACTTCGCACCATCAGAGCGCCTGGTCTCGTATGCAGTTGTATTCAAGATAGCTCCCTCCTAGAGCCTCCTCTGTTCGGGAAGAACTACTCGTCAACGAGTCAACGCAGCCACTGACGGATTAAATAGTGCACGCCGCGCCTCACTCAATGAGGTCCGACATATCGTCGTCGACCGCATCTACGCGGCTGGAACCGCCTGTGGCAATGCGAAACTCGGCCGCGCGACGACAGCCGCGCCTTCCACGCCCATTTGACTGGGACTCCAACGGAACTCGCCCTCTTGCTGTTCCGCTTCCTCATTGTCTCCGGGCACCACCACGATCACCGCTGGAGAAGGAGTAGCCCCGCCTTCTGGCACCGGCGGCTCGCCCACGTTGCGTAGCACAATAACGGGCATGTCCACCTTGACGCTCGGACTGAGCACGAAGCGACACTTGATCTCGACGCGGTAGTGCCACCGCACAAAGGCGGCGCTGGTAGTGGCAGCGATGGCGTGGCCGCTGGTGTCGTCCAGCAGCGGCAGATAGAGCACCTCGTCCAGTAGTTGGCCCGCTGCCACACCCGGAAAGTCGCGGCGACAGACCACGCGCGTGCCTGTGGTGGCTCGGAGCTGAGGCACCTCCACCGTCAGGTCCTCGTAGAACAGCACGGACATGCTTTGCATGTCGCGCGACGAGTAGTTACTGATGCGCGCCTGCACGGCCAGTGTGGAGCCGGCGATGCAGACGTCGCTGTCCATGGTGGCCGCCACCTCGCAGGTGCCCTTGGACTTGACCAGACTCAGCAGGCGCACCTGGTCGGACGACGACCGCTCCAGCGTGCGCACCGGGTAGCACAACGACGCCGGGTGTACTGTGAGCTCTCTTGTGGCCTCCAGGTCTGCGGCCAACTTGCCTCGCACGCCCACGCACACCTTAATGGCGTAGGCCACGCTGGCGTTCACGCTGCGCTTGACACCGGCAAAGCCGTCGTGCACGCGGAACACGGG
Organism: Halophytophthora polymorphica; assembly: GCA_023338205.1. Taxonomy (NCBI): domain Eukaryota; phylum Oomycota; class Peronosporomycetes; order Peronosporales; family Peronosporaceae; genus Halophytophthora; species Halophytophthora polymorphica. Next base: position 6,631 of record JAADYJ010001121.1, read on the forward strand.
CGGCAGCGCGTCGTCCAGCTGGTGCGAGAAGTGGAAGCGGTACTCGCCCGTCTCGAAGCTCTCGGGCACGGCCTCATGGAGCGCAATGGCCTCGCGCAAGAACTCGTCGCGCCGGCTGTGGTGCGTGGACGTCTGGTTGCCGCCCTCGGACCACGCCACGCTCTCGGCGCCCTCCACGTGCATGGAAAAGTCTGCGGCTCGTAGTCACAGCCACGCACCGAGTGAGAAGGAGGCCGTCGAGCGTCTCGCAGTCCCATGCAAAATCACAAGAGTGCTATTCAGCAGTCCACTCACACTCGCAGTCGATGGGCCGCGCCACCTTGAGCACCACTTGGCCCTGCACCAGGTCGCCGGCCGCGTAGCTCTCGCGGTGCAGCAGCACGCGCAGACTGCCCTTGACGCCGATGCCCAGACACTTGGCAACCTTCCCCATGGCCGTGCACTCGTTGGGTTTGGCTCGCCGGTGGCTCCGACGAGTGTGCGCTTGGCTGCGATTCGCGTTGTGAGCTCCTGGGCGGACGAGCGGACGCCGCCTTGCCGACTTAGGCGTGGAATGGGTGGGCCGCCACGCACTTGGGCCACAGGCGACGCATAGAACGGCGCGGTCCAGGATGCCGCGTGCCTGCTGGCCAGTGACTGCGCGGTGGCGTACTTTGCGTCAGGTCCATCACCGCGTACTGGCTCGAGCCGCGTCTACAATACGGCGGCTGGGCCCCAAAGTGCCGGAATTAAATTTGCCACGTGCCGAAATGAAATGAGCGGGCCGCGTTTTGCAAAGCTGATGGGCGACCTTGCTTGCTCAGCTCTGGACGTAGAGCTGCGTGGCTCCCTTTGCAGGCGAGCACCAGACCTCAACGCGTTGTTCCCACTTTGCTAGAGAGGGAGAGAACGTTGAGCACCGAAGCGGAGATCCCACCGCGCAATGCTGACACATCAGCGTCTCCCCTTGTCGCCTCTTTCTTCAGCGCAGGGCAACGGAAGACGTGGCCCGACAGCCGCAGTATCCCGGTGCGGCAAGCAAACGACACCCTTCAACCATGGCTGGGATACCAGTCGTTTGTGCTGACTGTGTCTGCTCTTGCAGGTTATCATGCATGCATGAGGTCGCCTGGCGTACGAGCTTGGAAACACCAACGCCGTCGAGTCCGGCTAATCCATTGCGGGGCGGAAAACAAGGCTTTCCACAAAGCACTACATGTAGTCTAGCGAGCCTCGCCTTGACCAGCAGGCAAACGAAGCCGCATGGGTTTATCATGCCTGGCTCGGCCGTGGTGCGGTGTGTTCGTCCGTCCGCTAGAAATAGCACACTTGCAAGACGCCGATTTGAGCTAGATATGGCGAAATACGTTTGCAACTGGTGAAATCGGCGAATATTCGGCTTTGCTGCGAGCGCGGGCGGAACCCCCCGCGTGTCTTTCCGCTTCAGCCACACCGAGGTCCTGCCTCGATCAAGCTTGGTCCGAGGCCCTTGGCCCAAGCGCGATCATGGAGATGCTGGAGATGCGGCAGGACTTGCATCCGCCGATGGGGATCTCGCCGTGGCTATGAGCCGCATGACCGAAGGCCTGACGCGCCCGTCACTCACAGGCAGCCACCAAGGTGTGTACCGAATGATAATCCCTCTATAAAGGCATACCCCTCTCAACCCATTGGCTATCTCCCTGCTCCCTAAGGTGAAACCCAGCCACATATCTTTCCATACTTGATACTCTATCCAACAGCATACATATCTATAGTCGCGAGAGAAGGGAGGAATCCGGTCGGAGAACACCTTCCATCTTCGCGGCCTGGAAGCCGCATCTCGGCGCTGCAGCCCTCGAGCGCTGGCTGCGCGGCGGCGAGCGCCAAGACGCCGCCGCACTGGCCATGGCGCCCAGCGCTCCGTTCGGCGGACGGGGCGCTTGAGGCGACGCTTCACTTCACCTGGTCTTTCGTTTGCTTTACTTGCTCTCGTCCAATGCCTGGGCGAGGCCGCGAGCCGGAGCTCTTCTCGTCTGCGCGGCCCGCCCGCGCTCGGGCCTAATATATATCTGCGTCGCTCTGCTCTCCCTTGCGCTCTCGCCCTCCTTCGGTCACGCTCAGTCGCTCGAGCGATGCGGTGAGCGCACGGCGCTGCCGGCCGGCACGGCGTCGTCCGGCAGCTTGGAGGTCGCGGCCGACACGACCGTGGCCGTGGCCACCGCCTCGGCCGACGCCACCGCGGGCAACACGGCGGCCGGCTGCGGCGCCACCTTGCGCAGCACCACGACGGGGAAGTCCAAGGAGACGCTGCGCGAGAAGCGGAAGCGGCACTTGAGCACGAGGCGGTACGTGGTGGAGACAAAGTGCGAGCGGAAGGCGGGGGCGATGGGCCGCAGCGTCGTCTTGGTCACCAGCGGCAGGTGCAGCACCTGCTCCAGCGTCTGGCCGGCGCGCACGCCGGGAAAGTCCTGGCGACACACGCACGTGGCGCCGTCCGCCTGGTGGTCGTCCTTGAGACGCACTGTCAGGTCCTCGAAGAGCTGCAGCGACAGCTTCGTCATATCCCGAGACGTGTCGTTGCGGATGCAGGCCTGTAGCAGCAGCATGTCGCCCGCGATGTGCACGTCGCTCTCCAGCGCCGCCGACAAGGAGCACGAGCCTTGGGACAGCAGCTGCAGCAGACTGATCTCGGCCGACGTGGACGCCTGCAGCGCGCGCACCGGGTGGCCCAGCGCCGGGCGTAGCACGAGGAAGGGCCGCTTGGCCTCCAGGTCGGCCGAGAAGCTGCCTTTCACCGTCATGCTGGCCTTGACGGCGTAGCCCAGCGACGCGTCCACGCGGCACATGACGCCGGCGTTGCGCTGCGTCACGTGGTACGCGCCTGGTAGCGACTCGTCCAGCGCGAACTCGATGGGGTAAATGTACTCTCCGGGCTGGTACGACTGGTCCGGCGGGCTCAGCAGGACCTACAGCACCACAGCGCGCGCTCTCGAGTCAGTACATGGCCGCATGTACAGTGTAGCCGTTGGAATGAAACGTCGGGCGTGCGTACCTCCTCGTTGAGCGCCTCGTGCTCGCGCAGGTACACGGAGGCCGCCTGGCCGCCGCCCTCCGTCCACGTGATCGTCTCCTTGCCGCGGATGCGCAGCACCAGCGCTGCAGCACAAGAGCAGAGCAGAGCGCGAGCCAGAGGCGCAGGAAGCACGTGAGCTCGCCAGGTTCTCATTGCGAGGGCTCGTCCTCGATCGAACACGCCAATCAAGCCCAAACACGGCAAACTACGCCAGCCGGAAGAGCGCGCACTCACCGCTGCACTCCATGGGCTCGGCCACGCGCAGCACCACGCTGCCCTGCATCAAGTCGCCCGCCGTGTAGCGCGCGCGGTCCAGCACCACCTGCAGGCTGCCCTTGACGCCCAGGCCCAGCGCTTTCGCCACTTTGCCCATGTTCTGTTGCTGCGTGTTGCCGACTTGGCTCCTCTGTTGTACTCACTCACTCGACGCACTGTGCAGTCGGTGAGAAATTCACGAATGCCATCGCTCGGCCACTGGGCGGAGGGAGTTACCACGGCCCAACGCCGACCAATATTGGACTGATGTTGCTAAAGTCGGGTGAGCGAACGGACTCTACCGGCCGCCAAGTAAGGGTAGGGTAAAGCGCAGATGGGCGTTTCCTGCGGATAGGGCTTCGCATTGAAAATTCCAGGTTTCTGTTTCGATATATATATTTATTTTTTTTGCACGACAGCGCCGGTTTAGAGTGCCGAGATCGGCATTTTGAATCATAAAAACTAGTATTTCGTTCGATTTCCCCTTCAAAAACAATATTTTGTAAATCCCTAAGATTTGGCGCAATTGTAAAATATCAAAACATGTTGTACATTTTACTCCCAAGCTTTGAAACCACAGCTTACAAAAATCAAGTACACGTTGTCGTGCGCTGGATTTTCGGAAAACCAGCGCACGACAACGTGTACTTGGTTTTTGTATGGATTGATTTCAAACGTTTTGGGACCGTACCGGTATTGTACAGGTTGTCTTGAATTTGGCCCTTACAGAAACCAAATACACGTCCCCATGGCCAGGATTTCCGGAATTCAAGACAATCGGTACGTTACCGGTACCCGTGCCGCTTCCTCCTGCCCAGGCCCAGCTCGGCCATGATGGCCTTCCTTCTGTTCGCTTTCCTTGGCATCCGCTTCCTCTCTACGCGGCGCGAGCTCGCTAGCGCGCTGGAAC
>JAADYJ010001122.1:0-10817 GCA_023338205.1 Halophytophthora polymorphica
GCAGACGTCCACGTCTGGGCGAGACGGGTAGGCGAAGCGCACGTTGTCGATGTCGATGGTGCCAGCGATCTTGGGCAGGATCTTGCCTTGGTCGTCGTTAGTCGGTTCGATCAGAGACGGCCGCTTGATCACCTCGAAGACATCATAGGCGGCCGCGCGAGCCGAGAAAATGGCCTGCAGATTCGGTCCCGCCTGTCCGATGGCGACAGCACCAAATACAACGCCGAAGAAGACCGTGATGACCCTCCCACCGTTGTAGCAGTCTGAACCATCGCACGTGCTACCGTCCAAGTTGTCTCGTGCAACGAACACAGCTCCGATGAAGAAGCCCAGTGCATACGTGCAGAACTGCGCTAGGCCCATGATCCCGGAGGCCCAACCGAGCGCGAAGTCCTTCTTGATGCCTGCGGCTGTGGATCCGTCGAGCGCAGCAGCGTACTTGTTGACGAAGTGCTCGATCGAGTTGAACATGTGCACGGTGCGGATGTTACTGAGTGACTCCTGCGCCACGGCTCCGGCCTGTGCGTAAGCCAAGATCCCTGCCTGGGTCGCCGAACCGATGACTTTGCGCGCGAAGAAGGCGCTAATGCCGATGAAGGGCACGATGGCCATCATGATGAGCGCGAGCTCCCAGCCTTTCACCAGCGCGATGGTGATGCCCGAGATGACGGTCGCCGTGAAATGAATGCAATCACTGGTCTTGGCGCCTATTCCATCCTGGATGGCAATGGTCGAGTCTGCCACGCGCGACGTGAGCTGCATCGGGTCGTTCACATCGAACCAGCCGATCTCCTTGGTGATGATGGCGTTCACGTACTGGCTGCGGATGCGCTTGGCTTGGCGAGGCGCCGTGAGGGACCAGCAGGACACCTGCAAGAAGCAGGCTACGATCGAGACGGCGCCGAGGATGGTGAAGTTGAGCGCGACGCTGCTGACGCTGGACTGGATATCGTCGCTTCCCGACGGGCTGAACGAGTTGATGACGTCGCCCAACAGCACGATCTGCAGCGGCCGCATGACGCCTGCCACCAGAGCACCTACAGTGCCTACCGCCATGAGCACCTTGTCCGTCGTATCTGCAAAGGAGAACAGCTCCGAGTACGACACCGCCGTCGCCGCTTGCTGCTTGGCCGAAGTCGAGGTCGGCGAGGCTGCGTCACTGGTCTCACGGCCCGCTTCTCCAACACGCGGAGTCTCCACAGAGACGTACTGGTGCGACCCTTGTAGCTCAGCGCCAGAGGTGTCAGCCAACGGAGCAGCCATGTCTATCGGCTTGTTGCCTGGAGTTCTTCAACTGGCTGGGGACTTGAAAGACTTGTGTTTGCTGGGAGGGGAATTGAGGAATGGCCGACTTGGGGGCGACAACTCCAGCGTGGGGGAACCCGACATGCGCGCATTGCGGAGGACCGAAGGCAGGAGAGCTGGGTGGTGTGGATGTCTGCACCGCCACTGCGGGGCCAGAGGCAGCAGAGTTCCATGTCGCTTGTCGTGTGTCGTGGTAATCTTCGTCTCTGGCGGTGGCGGCGTGATCCGGGCAAGGACATTGAGCCGGCGATTGGTTCCTGCAGAGACCGTTAGCCTCCAATCACCATTGCTGAAAAAGTTTAGAGAACGCTGATTGGCTGCATGTATACACTTTTGGAGTCGGATTGGCGGCGCAATCTGGTGCCGTTCCCCGTGTCCGCGTCATCTTGGAGATCGAGGAAGTCTCCGAGGTGCGTACTGGTAACGCTGCTCTGCGAAACTGTCGGCGGCCGATGGCCATCAAAAAATGTGCGAGAAACTCATGTGCGAGCTGTTTCTTGGCCGCAGCAGCAGGCCAGCCTGCGTGTCAACCAAAGCCCGCATCAGTTTCGCCTTTCAAAGCGAGGCCGTTTGATGGCGCTCGTTCAGTGGCCCGCGCGCTAATGACTCGGGTACCGTCTTGCTTGAAGCAGCACCGCAACTCGTCCTGAGTCGACGGCGGGCCTGGTGGTGGAGGGGTCTCCGGCGAAGCTGCAGGAGTCGGTGTCCGGCTGAATGCCTTCGCGAACCATTGTGGAGGTGGGCACTCCGTAGAAGGTAGCGGCGGCCCGATCTCGGCCAGCCAGGAGGAGGCAAACGTAGGGACGATGAGTTGTTCGCTTGGCCAGACAGTAGGGACGGGTTCGTCACTTGGCTTGTGCCGGCGCACGGCAGCTTGATATGGAGCGCAGGTCGCCAGGTGAGCGTCCACCCGATCCACGTCGCCGCGCGGGTTACACGTCTCGGTGCAATGACTGCACGTGATGGCCTCCAGCGTCCTGCCGCCCCCGTGGCACAGCTTCCAAGTGACGCTGCAGCGTGCGCCAGGACGCTTCGGCGGAGCACGCGCCTGCGCCTTTCGGAGGCGCTCAGCGTTTCTGACGTTCGCCAGAACAGACGACTTCGCCTTGGTTTTGATCTTCTGCTCGACGTAGGTCTTCTCCAGGAGGACGAGGTCGACGGGAGCCGTTGGCACCTGCAGGAACGCCAACTGATCGACGATGAACTGCGCGATGTCTTGAAACGCCACCTTGTCTGACTTGACAGTTATAACGAACCCCGTTAAAATTCTGACGCGTGTTGCCACGACACGGAAGGATGTGGACGCCCTGCGCTGCGCTGCCGCTGCTGGCGCTAACGCTAGCGCTAGCGCTCTTCGCTACTGCTGCTGCTGCTTCTGCGTCTTCTTCGTCGGCCTCGCTGGCGGGCGACGTCGGGGCCGCCTGCGACCCGCACTACGAGCTGCGGAACGCCACGACGGGCCAGTGCGAGTGTCGTGCGGGCTTCAGCGGCTGGGGCTGTCGGCTCTGCGGCGCCAGCACGGACGACGCAGCCTCGGACGTCTGCGGCGCCCAGTTCGGTGACGGGTACGCCTGCGTGCAGGGGCTCAAGTACGACGCGCACGCGGCGGAGAAGACGTACGGCTGCGCGCTGTCCCCGGACCTGCAGTCGCTCTTCCCGGACGGCGCACTGGACGTGCGCTGCGAGCGCGAGCTGCCTGGAGGCGAGACCAACTGCTCGGCCGCCGTCTTCAAGGCGCACGAGACCGTGCGCAGCGTGCACGTGATCGACTGCAACCTCACACGCTGCGCCTTCCCGAGCGGCGATGCCAGCGGCGACTGCGCGCAGATCGACTGCAAGTGCGGCCCGCAGTGCTCGGCCGTGACCAAGGCGCTCGTGGAGAGCGCGCTGAGCGGCAAACCCGCCAAGATCTCCGTCTCCAACACTACGCACCTGTCCATCGACATTGAAGGCTCTCCCATCCCGCTGGCCGCCACGTGCGAGGCCTCTGCTTGTGAATATATTGGCGGCGGCGGGAGCAGTGCGTCTGGGAGCGGCAGTGGTAGCGGTGGTGAAGGTCTCAGCGGGCTCTGGGTCGCAATCATGGCCTGTGCGGCGCTGGCGGCGACGCTGCTGCTCTGTGCGTGCGCGTGCTCGTGCTGTGTGAAGGCGCGCATCGAGCGCGGCCAGACGCAGGACGTGGAGTCCGAGCTGCTCAAGCTGGCGTCCCGCTCCGCGACGGTGCTGGAGTTCCGGCGCGTCAACTGTTACGCCAGTCGCGGCAGTCTCCACGAGTCCACGGCCACCACGCCGCCCAAGCGGATCCTGCACCAGATATCCGGCAGTGTGTCTCGTGGTCAAGTGCTGGGACTGCTAGGACCCAGTGGCTCGGGCAAGACTAGTCTGCTGAACGCGCTGGCCGCCGTAGAGAACGGCCACTCGCAATTCTCGGGTGAGCTGCTGCTGGACGGCAAGAGGCTGACCAAGGGCTACCGCCGTATCGCGGCCTACGTGCAGCAGGACGACTCGCTCTACTCGACGCTCACGGTGCGCGAGTGCATCTCGTACTCTGCGCAGTTACGACTTCCGGCCGCGGCCTCGGAGCGCGTCAAGGACGCCATGGTGGACCGCGTCCTTGCCGAGCTGAACCTAGGCCACGTGGCGCACGCGCGGATCGGATCGGCGTCAGGCGGAAGCGGCACTCGCGGCGTGTCTGGCGGGGAGCGAAGGCGCGTGAGCATCGGGATGGAGCTAGTCACGTCGCCACAGATCCTCATTCTGGACGAACCCACCTCGGGGCTGGACAGCTCGTCGGCACACTCAGTGGTGCAGCTCGTGAAGGAGCTGGCGAGCCACGGCCGCATCGTCGTGCTCAGCATCCACCAGCCGAGCGCGCGGTCCTTCTTGCTCTTGGATCAGATCCTGTTGCTCGCCAAGGGCAAGCTGCTCTACAGTGGCGCGCCAGCGGACTCCAAGCGCTACTTTCAGGACCTGGGCTTCATCTGCCCAGAGGTGAGTGGCGTGATGTAGGGCTCGTGTGAGGGTGTGCTCGCTTGTCAGAGCTGTTTGCCCGGCGTGCTGACCTTGTTGTTGTGTGTTGTTGGGCGGATTCGCAGCACGAGAACATTGCCGACTTCATCCTGGACATCGCGTCCGACACCAAGAACATCCCTATGATTCGCTCTCACATGAAGGCCAACGACTCGCCGTTGTCGGCGTCCAAACCCGCAGCGGCAAGTCGGTCGGCGCCCAACTCGCGCAGGAAACTGGAGCGTCTGGCCCCCAAGTTCACGATTGGCTCTCCGTCACCTCGGCAGTCCGAGTCGTCGCCGTTCATGAAGGAGGACGCGATGCTGGACACGCCGCAGCTGGAGAACATGCTGGCATCTCCTGCCGCCAGCAGTGCACCCAAGGGGACCAATGCGCTGGCAACGCCGCCCACACCAAGCACCCCACGCAGCCCTCCCCCGGACGCATCCGCGGAAAAGGCGGCCATGCTCGAGGAAGCCGTTGGTGACGAGGACATGCCGCCTCGCTCGCTGCTCATTGAGATCCGCGTGCTGTTTGTGCGTACGGCGCAAAACATTCTGCGTCACCGGTCGCTGCTGGTGCTGCACGTGGCGCTGAGTCTCGCGCTGGCGCTCTTTGGGGGCCTCATCTTCAACCACGTGACCAACGACCTGGCGGGCTTCCAGAACCGCAGCGGCGCCTTCTACTTCATCCTGACGTTCTTCGGCTTTGCCAGCATGAGCTCAATGGACCTGTTCATCGCGGAGCGCCCCATCTTCCTGCGAGAGACGGGCGCCATGTACTACGGCGCCCTGAGCTACTTTCTGGCCAAGGCGTCGCTGGACACTCTGCTGCTGCGCGTGGTGCCGGCGTCGCTCTTTGCCAGCATCTTCTACTGGATCATGGGGCTGCAACCCACCACGGGCCGCTTCCTGCTCTTTTCGCTCACGCTGGTGCTCTTCAACGTGGCGGCAGGCGCCATCTGCATTCTCGTGGGCGTGCTGTCCCGACGCGTGGGGCCGGCCAACCTGAGCGCCACCGTGGTGTTCCTGGTCATGCTGCTCTTCGGCGGCTTCCTGCTCAACTCGCAGACCATGCCGGCGTCGGTGGGCTGGATCAAGCACCTGTCCATCTTCAGCTACGCCTTCGAGATCCTCATGACGAACGAGCTCAAGGGGCTCCTGCTTAAGTTTGACGCGCCGGGCTACCCCTCCGTGCCAGTCTACGGCGACGTCTTCCTCAAGACACTGGGCATGGACTACGCCAACCGCTACTACGACGTGGCGGCGCTCGCGATCATCGCCGTGGGTCTGCAGCTCCTGGCCTTCCTCTTCCTGTCGCTGCAAGTGCCGTTGCACCACCACATGGTGGAGCATGACCAGGAGCACGAGGAGGACGAGGCTACTCCCGCGAAGGAAGAAGTGTAGAGGCAGTGTAGTCTATTAGCGCGCGAGCTAGTGTGTGTTTTGGAAGACTGGGCGATCCTGGTCGCGTTTTGCGGCAAACCCATCGACAGACCGTTGAGCAGAACCTCCAGAGGTGCGGGGGGGCCCATGACCAGCGCCACTACGTCCGTCGCCACCAGCGAGTAGAAGACGCTGCCGAGGTACAGCGTCGTGATCACAAGGATGGCCGCCGGCGACAGACCCACGAGATTGTACGTGTCCACGATGATCGACAGGTACTGCTCGCCCATCTTGGCAGTGATCAACTTAGCTGCAGCCAAGTTTTGTTTGTACGAGACGACCAGTGCTGTTGTATGGGTTGCCCGTCACCGCTCGTTTCGTTCACCGGTGGGTCTGCCAGGCAGACTCTGCCTAGTTCCTGCCGACAGTCCCCGAGCGAGCGTTTGTTGCCGCCCTTCTTGCCGTGTGAGTGAAGGTGCCACTTCATTCCAAGAGATTTGATTAGCGATCCATTTTACACACATCAGCAGATCGGTAAAAGGGGTGAAAGCTGATGCGAAAGCCAGCGCTACAGTTACTGCGTCGAAAGGTTCCATGACATCCTGCCTCCGTGACCGTTTTCTGTCACCTGCAGAAAATAGGACTAATATGTGAATTATCGAAATATGATATAGTAATATTTAATGAGTTGACGAAACACACAAACAAGACATAACATTCGTTGGAGAGCTAGTGTACTATATGAATACGAATATTTAAGGAATCGTGATATCTAAGGACTAGTTCCGTGTATTGGTCTTCACAGATTCTTTTGGCCGCAACGCCAACGAATCCTTGTCGGTCAGCTGTATACCAACACGCTCTGCACTAACATTCGCTCTGGTTGGGAGACAAGTATCCACCAAGCCGCCTATAGAGAGACACAATACTGGAAGGCAGTAGAACAGGTTATATCCAGCCAAAGGCAGGCGGGTGTTGGCATCGATGCGAAAACGCTCGCTTTAGTAGCACACTCATTGATAACTTCCACGTAATGGCGGGTAGTCCCGATTTCCCAGTACAGTTGACTATTCCCCTTGTGCGCAGCATGCATACGCAGCGTTTTCCGTCTCCTTCAGTTCTGGGGTACCATCCCTAATTTCCAAGTTATACTTCGAGTTAGACGGTTGAAAATAATGCCACGTGCACCACGTGACGTGGTAGTGCTTCTTCTCAGGCGTTGTCACGACTATGACTTCAGACAACTTTTGCTGTTTGGCGTACTCAAGGCAGGTGCTCGTGGGCGCATTTTGATGGCGCGCTGTTTCGATATGAACAAAAAGAGTCTGGACATTTTCTAGACAGTACAGAAACGACTGGGAACACCATTTGTGAACGAGTTAAGTTTTTCATAATGCTGTGCTTAAACGTAAGTAGCGACATATTCTTCTTCTTACCGTCTGTGGCGTCTTGAGGTGGCAGCTGAGCTGAAATGTAGCTTCTGGATGCACGGCTTGAGCCCGCAATGGGCGTATGTTTAAAATAGTAGAAGGGTTCAAATATATTAGTTTCGTAGTAATACTGCGTCGACTTGAATATTTGCATATTGTTGTATTGATATTTGGACTAATTACTAAATGTTGGATAGTTACTACTCCTGACAATAGAAGATTACTACCGATCCCTGCCCAAGAGCCACTTGCCAAGTCGCCGGCGACTTCGCAGTTCCTCCAGCAGCTCCGCCCTTCATCCCCCACCATGGCTTCCATCTCGAGCCTGCCATCCGACCGCGCGCAGGCCTACGTAGCTGGGCCTGCGACCCCCAGGCCCTCCATCAAGACGGACGACGCGGTGGCCGGTGCCCAGCCCTCCAGTGAGCAGGAGAACCCGCTGGCGAGCGCGTCCCTCGTGTCGCAATTGCTGGTGCTGTGGTTCCAGCCACTCGTGTCTCTCGGCGCGCGTCGGCCGCTGTTGAAGCGCGACCTGTGGCCCGTGTGTCCGGAGGACTCGTGCGCGGCGTTGGAGGGGCGCTTCCAAGCCGTGTACGAGCCACGCGCCGTCCACAAGCCGCGCGGCGGACTGTCGCCCATGGCCGCGGCCTTCCTCCGCGTCTTCGGCAAGGACATCCTCGTGGTCTTCGCTAGCTACAGCGTCTACCTGTCGGCCATGGCGCTGCAGTCGTACGTGGCGCAGGCCATGCTGGACTTCCTCAACGGCCGCGACAACGTCTTCCACCTCTCGAGTGGCTACGCGTTGGTGGCGCTCATGACCGTCGTGTCGATCGTGGCCATCTCGTGTCGCAACTACGGTTTCTTCTTGTCCTCGCGCCTGGGCGTCAACATGCGGTCGCTGGCCATGTCCGCCGTCTTCTCCAAGTCGCTGCGACTCTCGTGCGGGGCTCGCCAAGAGTACACGTCGGGCGAAGTGCTCACGCTCATGAGCGTGGACGCCGAGCGCGTCTTCAACGCCATGGTCTCGGGACCCTGGCTCGTGGTGGCTCCTCTCGGCTTCGTCATCTGCCTCACGCTCATCGGACTACTGTTCGACGCCGCATCCGCGCTCTGCGGCGCCGGCGTGCTGGTCGTCGTGCTAACCTTTTCCTTGCGTCAGGCGAACCGCATCGCCTCGCTGCAGCGCAAGCTGCTGCGCGTGGTGGACGAGCGCGTCAAGGTAACGTCCGAGGCGCTGCAGGGCGTGCGCGTCATGAAGTTGTACGCCTGGGAGGAGTCGCTGGCGAGCCGCGTGGAGAAGATCCGCGCAACCGAGGTCCGTGTGGTTCGCAAACTCCATTTTTGCATGGTTACGAATGCGGTCTTGCTATTCCTCACGCCTGTCTTTCTCGCAGGCTCAACGATGGGGCTCTACGTGCTGCTGCACGGCGCCATCTCCGTCACGGACGCGTACACGCTCGTGGCTCTGGTCAACATCTGCCGCGCCGTGGTGAACGAGTTCCCCACCGCCATGGCCGCGCTCTCGCAGGCCAAGAGCAGCTTTGCGCGGATCGACCGCTTCATGGCCAGCGACGAGTTCCAAGCCATCGGGAGTGCGCCGGTCTCAACCGACACGACTGCCGGTGCGAGTTCGACGCCGCTGGGCCGCGAGGTGGGCCGCATCCGCGTTCGAGACGCGCACTTTGAGTGGCCTGCGACGCAGGACGGATCTGGTCTCACCCCCTCTGTGCATGACTCACCCATTTCGTCGCGTGTGGAGGGCACTAAGGACGGGGAGAGCGGTGTTGTGTCCCAGTCAGAGCCTCTTGCTGTTGCTCAGAGCTCGGCCAGGTTCGTCATGGAGAGCGTGACCGTGGACATCGAGCCCGGGTCGCTAGTGATGATCGTCGGTACTGTGGGCGCCGGCAAGACCAGCTTCCTGCACGCGCTGCTGAGCGAAATGGCTCTGCGTTCGGGCGAGCTGGAGGTGCACGGCGAGGTCTCGTTCGTGAGCCAAGAGGCCTGGATCCGTAACGCCAGCGTGAGGAACAACATCCTGTTCGAGTCGCCCTTCAACGCTGAACGATACGACCGCGTACTGGAGGCGTCTCAACTGGCGTTAGACCTGCACGCGCTCCCGGACGGCGACGAGACGGAGATCGGCGAGAAGGGCATCAACTTGAGCGGCGGCCAGAAGGCGCGTATTGCCATCGCTCGAGCGCTCTACCGTGCAACTTACGACATCCTGGTGCTGGACGACCCGCTGAGCGCTGTGGACCCTCACGTGGCTCACGCCATCTTCGATAGGGGCGTCGTGGGGTTGGCCAAGCGCAAGACGCGGATTGTGGTGCTCAACAGCCACTACGACTTGTTGGCGCAGGCGGACAAGGTACTGGTGATCAAGGACGGCCGACTCGTTGGCGACGGTGTGCACGAAGATGTGTTGGCGCTGTTCCCCGAGTTGCGGGACCACAGTGAGCACGCCAATCAGGCGATGTGCGCTGCATCCGATGCGAGCAAAGCAGAGCAAGAGGAAACAGTATCCGACAAGCCAGATGCCGTGGAGGTGAAGCAGTATGAAGGTGCGGGTGCGAGAGAAGAAGCCGAGTCCAGCGATAAGCGCTTGATCAAGGACGAAGACCGCGCGACGGGCACAGTGGGCATGCAGGTGTACAAAGCCTATTTCGACGAGACGGGCTACGGCGGCGTGCTCGTGGTCATGGTGCTCACCGTGGCCTACGCAGTCAGTCAGGGTATGCGCGTGCTTGTGGACTGGTGGCAGGGCCACTGGGCATCCAACATGACGCGGAGAGGCGTGGACCCAACGTACTCGAGCACGATCTTCGGCATGTGGTACCTGGGCTTCATCGTCGTTTGCACCGTGCTCACAATCGGCCGTGGCTTCCTGCTGACGGAAGCGTGTATCCGCAGTGCCAAGCACCTACATGACGAGCTCTTCCATCGGGTTCTTCGTGCGCCAGTAAACCTGTACTTCGACGTGACGCCCATGGGGCGCATCCTCAACCGCTTCTCGAACGATTTGGACCAGATGGACTCGGTGCTGCCGCAGCAGTATCAAATGGTGTTCCAAAACGTGGCCATGTCCGTGGGTTGTCTGGCCGTCTCGGCAGCTTCGTCCTATTGGATCGGCGTGTCCTACGTGCCGATGATCGTGGTGTTCGTCTACGCTGGACGCTACTTCAACAAGACATCGCGAGAGGTGAAGCGATTGGAGGGCGTGAGCCGCACACCCGTGTACAACCTCTTCAGTGAGACGCTGGCGGGGCTCCCGACGATCCGCGCCTTCAAGATGCAGGACACGTTCGTGCAGCTCAGCAAAGACGCCGTGGACGAGAACACGGCGGCGTACTTTGCCTACTGGTGTGCTGGTCGCTGGCTGGCGGTGCGGTTGGACTGGCTGTCCGTGACCATCATCTTCGTCGTGTCCCTGTATCTCGTGGCGACCAAGGGCCAGACTTCGCCAGTGGTGGCCGGCATCTCGCTCACGTACTCGCTCATGCTCACGTCCATGATGCAAAACACGGTGCGTGCTGTGGATCGCACGGACAACGCCATGACGAGCGTGGAGCGTCTGCTGCATTTCCGCTCCATCCCCGTGGAGGAGGACAGCCCCGAGTGTCAAGCCGTAAACGCGGCCGAGTGGCCGTCGCAGGGCGCCATCCGCTTCGACAACCTGTGTCTGCGCTAC
>JAADYJ010001123.1:0-10815 GCA_023338205.1 Halophytophthora polymorphica
CACTCACGACAGAGCACCAGAGCTTCAGTTGGTGTCCCGGCTTCAGTGCACACGGCACACATTGGAGAATCGATACGTATTGGCATTGCGTCACGGTTGATCGGCAGACGCTCAGCCAGCGCTTTTGAAAGCACCTCTTCCCGTTTCTGGCGCTGCTCTTCGAGCTCGCGCTCCATCTGCGCAGCCTCGAGAGGATGGCGCCACGTGCTGTGACCTGTTTGCTCGTTCCAATAGTATGCGGTGTAGGGCGGTTCGTCGAGGTAGCACCGGTGCCAGCCATTCTCCAGCAGGGCTTCCTCGTCGTCCTCAGCGCTCTCCTCCGTCTTTTCCTCCACTGGCGCAGCGAACAGTGTCGCCAGGAACTGCTCCGGGTCGCGGATGCCCAGTCGATTGCACGCGCTACGCACCAGGTCCTCGCGCTGGTCTAAGAAGTGCTGCTCCTGTCGCAGCCACATGGCACCGGCGTCCCCCACCTCGTACCAGCTCTCGTGCAAGTCCACGAGGTGCGACGCGCAGTACACGAGCACCAACACCGTCGTCCACACGAGGTTGGACAGATCGTCCTTGGGCGTGGGGACGACCAGCAGCTCTTGGTACCCCATGGCAAGGCATTTGGCCAACGGCTTGGACGGCCGCCAATGCGAGTGCGCCTGGAAGCTCCGGCAGATGAGATCCACTGCACCCTCAGGCGACAGCGGGCCCGTCGAGGCCTCCGCCGACTTTGTCGTGTCCCCACGTCGCCTCGTCATGCGCTTGACCTCTGTCTCTGCGTACTCTCGCAGGTTCGAGAACTTTGTGCTTGTCCAGGAGAGGAGGTGCCTATTTTTGTCGGGACGCAAGGCCAGTCTCGCTCCAATGTAGCCATATTTCGGTGGAGAGGCGGCTGAACCCTTTCGTAAACGCTGGGTTGCGACATAACGGCTTTGACAGGTTGTGCACGAGTGGGTGGCATGGGACTGAGTGAGTCAACGCTGGGCTTCTTGCTGTTGCAGCGTCATCCTCCACTTTTTCACCCCTCCCAGTGTGAATGATCACTCCCGATACAAGCGGACTCAGTCCGACTCAGGTTGTGATTGAACTCTATCGCCCAATCATATCCCCGAACTCCTCAGAGGTTTCTGATTCCGCACCTTGATTACGCCTGCACTTTCCAACCTTCACCCACCTGGCCACGGTCAAGATGCCATCCAGCAACTCAGCTTCACTTCGGCTGAAGACTTGCCAGAAGTGCAGCGGCTGAGAAGATGGTCGCGAGCGCCCGTGCACACGCGAGCCACCAGCACTTGGCGCTGCGCACGGCGGTACTAGCGCTGCTGACGGCGGTGGCCGCAATCACCGGCTTCCTGTCGCCGTCGCCGGCGGAGTTGGCCCCGCCGCCGACACACGCGAGTCTGTTCCCATCCGAAATGGAGGCGCACGCTCCGCTTGACGACCGTGTGCTGGTGGGAGCAAAGTACACCTTTGGCCGATGGAAGGAGCCCGTGCGAGACTTGGTGTTCCACACGGATCTGCACTGGCGGAGGCGTCTGGGCCGCGTGCTGAGCACCAAGGCGTGGCACTTTTCCTCTGCGGACACGCGGGATTACTTCTTGGCCATGTCCATCGCCCAGGTAGGCGCCAACAACGCTAGCGAGTGCGATGGCGTGTAAGCTCAGTTACTCTGTGGCGCGGTTTGCTCTGGTTTGCAGCTTGGCTACGCGTGCGAGGCGTTCGTGTACGTGGTGGACAAGACCAAGAAGGCGGCGTACGGATACGAGAAGTTCGAGTTCAGCGCACGTCACCCCGGGAGTCTCGGGCTCTCGTTTGCGCCCTCGTCCATTGACGATGACACGTGCTCTTCTTTCGGTATTGCGGGTGCAGACACCGATGCGCTGTCGTTCTGTTACAACGCGACAGCGCGAGATTGGGCAGTCCGCGCTAACGTGACGCTGCTCGGCGACGTGAGTGGCGAGTCCAGAATGCTGGTTGCAGACTTGCGTTTGAAGCGTCAGGAGGCGCTAGCGCTATTGTTTCCTCTGGGGAATGACAGTATGCGCCCAGCCTACACGCACAAAGCTTCAGGGAGCGCCGTGACGGGCTCGTTTCACTTCGGGAACGTCTCCGTTGCGCTGGCGAGGCAGCAGTCGTCCCGCCCAGCATTGGGAGGGCTCGACTGGTCCCGGAGTATGGCACTACGATGCACGCGGTGGCACTGGGTCTCCGCCAGCTTCCGCGCCATTATCTCAACCAGCGCCAGCAACGCGAGCTCCCCCAGCGCCGTGGCTCGAGAGGCGTCTGTGGGCATCAATCTGAGCGCCGACCTGTACGATATCGACGGCGAGTCGCAAGAGAACGCGATCTGGATCGACGGCAAGGTGTACGTGCTGCGCGGCGTGGTATTCACCGTGCCAAAGCGGCCAGCACAAGGCGTTTGGAGGGTTCGGTCGCGGCCAGACATGTGAGCAACGTCGACGTATATGCGGGGTTTGCTTCCGTCACTGACCCACTGACATGTGGCTGCATGGCTGGGTCTTTGCAGTTGTGACGAGATGGTGGACCTGGCCTTCTTGCCACAGGGAGGTCGCGAGGGCCATGCCACTTCACTGCTAGTGGCCACAGACTTTGTCCAGCCGTATGGATTGCTTCACGGCTCGCTCAAGTTCACAACAGATGCTGGTGAGGTCGTGTCCGTGGACGTGAACGGTGCCTTTGGCATGGTGGACCGGCATTATGTGCTGTGGTGAATGTAAATCAATCTCATCTGCAGCGCATGCAGACCGCGTAGCTGCCAGGGAGAGTAGCTCCATCCCAGCAAAGATCATAGAGTCGAGTAAGAGCAAGAACCGCAACGTAGTAGGCGAAGCGCTTGTGTGTTTGTGTGTTTCCATTGATTAGACGCATGGCAGGCAGGCAAAGTGTCGCGTGTGTGTGGGGGGGGAGAGGTACAAGCGGCTTCGAGCGAGCTCTTACCAGGTCGCTGCTGCATTCACTCGCACATGACGGGCGGGAACTCCACCACAGCGCAGGCGATGCGGGGCGTGACGTCACCGCACACGGCGTGCAGGATGAGGTTCCACTCGGGCGTGGTCTCCTCCGGCAGTGGGAAGTTGGCGTCGTACCACTTGGCCTCCACCTTCTTGTAATCGTCCAGCTTGAGCGTGCCCAGCTTGCCTGCGAGGTCGCCCTTCTCGCACACGAGCGGGTCGTGCTTGTAGGCCTTCCTGTTGCAGTCGTACTCGGGTGTCTTGTCCTTGCAGTCGTCCGTGCCCACGAACTCCGAGTTGGATCCGCACGCCTTGAGTGGGTCATAGTGGTTGCCCGTGAGGTCCAGCCCGCACTGCTCGAACGACTCGGAGCCGTACTCGCTGGACCACTTGGTGTGGATGTGCCACTGGTACTCCGTCACCTCCTCCGTGCAGTTACCGTTGAACTCGCTCAGCTCGTGGTAGTCCACGTCGCTGAAGTCCAGGTGCGCCTTGATCTTGGCAAGGGTGGAGAAGGGCCCGGCGTAGTGCACCTCAATGGAGCCGCTCACGCCGGCCGCGTACTCCGGTTCAAAGTGGTACGTGTACGTCGGCAGGGGGTCCGTGAAGCAGAGCGGGTCTCCGTGGAAGTCTTCCTCCGGCTGCTGCTCGTGGTGGTCGCCGAGGACAGCCGTGCTGCTGGACGCCAGCAGGCATAGCGCGAGGGTTTTGCTGCCGAGCATCTTGGGGAGAGATGGGAGGTATGTGGGGCAGAATGCGGAGTGCGGTGTGCGGAGTGCGGTGTGCGGTGTGCGGTGTACGAGGAGAATCGCAGAATGGGGATCAGCTCATGCGCTGTTGGCGGGACGTTGCTTTGCTTGGCGCAACAGTACACCTCGGAGCGCGGCCTTTCAAAATAAATCAGAGCTCTTCTGAGCAAAATCCAGGCTGGTGAAACGAAATGGGTTCACTCCAGTTGAAGATACCATGTCGACGCTTCCTGGAAAATCCGCCCTGGATGTGCATACACCGGAGAGATGGTTGCTTCGCTGCTCGGCGTGTGGTGCCGGCCAACGCTGCAAGTCCGGAAAGCGGGTGCGGACGTCTTAGCGCCAAGCGTTCCCAACCCATCGCCCTGGTAAGACAGCAAGACGTTGCAGTGGGCAGTCCGGTGTCCTCGAGGGGAGAGCCAAGTCGCCATCTCACCGCCCGGACGTGGGGCCCAGAGCCAACTGCAAAGGATGGCTCAGTCAGTTCGTTCACCAGCCCTGGGTTGCACCTTGAACGTCGCTTGGTCTCGCTTTGTCGCATGTGGTCATGAGTTCCAGAGCCATTCTCTGGGTTTGAACTCAGGGCTGATCATAGTCCATGTGGTTCGAGTCGAACAGCGGGAGCAGGGCTTTCCCCGGACTTCAAGGTGACTCTGCCAGGAAGTCCAGCTGCGCACAGCCACTTCATGCTGCTTCCAGGCAATTGATAGCGGGTGGACAAGAAGTTGCTTCCAAAACACGCAGTAGAACGCGCGGTCTTTATTGTTACGCATTTCTTCGCATGTACGTCGAAGTAGTCACTTGGTCGCGCTTTCAAAGCGCAAGCACGGTGGAAAGGGTCTTCGCGCTGCGGTCGCCACGAGTTCGCGTGGGTCGAGCATGGCGCTCCGCTCGCACGTAGAGGGTCGGGAGAGCGTGGTCCAGCGCCTACTCGTCACCGTAGCACCCGTCGTGGGGCGCCTCCGTGCTGGGCTCCTCCATCGTGCCCACGGCGCACGAGATCCGAGGCGCCTCGCTGCCGCACACGGCGTGCAGCACCATGCTCCAGGTGGCCGTGTTCTCCGACGGCAGTGGGTAGTTCTCGTCCGTCCACTCGTTCGAGACCTTGTGGTTGCTGTCCAGTTCCAGATTACCGAATTTGCCCGACAGGTCGCCCTTCTCGCAACTCAGCGGGTCGGCCTCGTAGTTGCTCGGGCTGCAGTCGTAGCTGGCCGTCTTGGCCTGGCACGTGTCCGTGTCAATGTACTCGGAGGCCGAACTGCAGGCGTACAGCGGGTCGTAGTGGTTGCCCGTGGCCGCCTTGGAGCACTGCGAGAAGGAGTCCGAGGAAAGCGTCGAGTTCCAGTCCACGTGGATGTGCCACTTGTACGCTGTCACGTCCTCCGCGCAGTCGCTGGAGAACGCCTCGAATGCGGTCCGGTTCACCGCGGAGAAGTCGAGCTCGGCCGAGATCGTGGCAGTCGTCGAGTTGTCCTCGGCGTAGCTCACCATGATGGAGCCGTCCACACCGGCAGCGGAGGCGGCGTCGAACTGGTACGTGTACGTCGGTCCGGTGGCGGCCACGGCAGTGGCGCTGGCCAGAGCGAAGACAGCAGCGGCGATAGACTGGGAGCTCAGCATCATGATGAGGGTGGAGTGAGGTGGGGGGGGGGGCACTTGTAGGGCAGAAGACAAGTTGGGGAATGAGAGAAGCTGCAGGGGCGCGGCGGAGGCCTCTAACGGCTGACCGCAAGGGTTCATGGGATAAGCGGCCGCATATGGCCTTGAATCTCGAAGCAAGGTTTCCGAGGCCAGCTGGCTGAGGCGCAACTTGGCGCTGAACCGCGACAGGCCTTGAAGGTGCGGCCCGCGACGTGCGTAACGTCAAACGACCCACTCCAATTTAATCGTCGCATATGCACAGTCGATCTTGGTAACCCGAGCACAATGTGACTGCTGGATAGACGCTTCCTGTGGCTGCATCGTGCAGCAGCTTGGAGGCTAACCGCCACGCATGGGACCGGCATGGGACGAGTGTGTCGGAATGGAGGCTGTAGGGCAGGACAGTGTTGGCCCCATGACGCGATCGAACACAGCGTGCTGCTCTCTCGACTGGGATGCCGCCGTGCTCTCCTCCGAGACCACTCCTAGACCAGACGGAGTGGATCCATCAAGCTGCGAGCTGTAAACGACGGCGGCGCGTGCCGCACGCGTGCGCAACAAACACAGCTGACCTTCTCAGGAAAGGCCCTCGAGGCTGCAGGCTTGGCCTGGCAGCGAGTGCTCCGTCATTCGAGGTCTTTGGCCACTCGGATCGAACCGTCCACCACCCAGTACTTCTACAGCGCGTTGTCCCAGCACAAACCCGCGCTTCCCATCAGCGTTCGGCCCAGAACGAGAAATGCCTGCGTCTGTGCATTGCAGCACGAGCCCAGCATAGTCACCGATGGGTGGACCGCGTGTGACCTTGACCAACCAGCGAAAAAGGAGTGAGAGATCGGTGACACGGCGAGCCAGCGCTGTCCGGCAGCCTTCCAGTGCACGTGTCGGACAGTAAACTCCGGCTACTGTCGTTGCCACAATCTCTCGCTGGACGTCCAGACGCAACTCAATGTTCAGGGGAGATGTGAGGCACCAGCGATCACCGCGCGTTCACTGGAAACAGTTTCAGTTGCGCCGTAATGTCTGGGCTTTGCTCGATTGCTCGCGCTTCTTCGCCCATATAAACCAGCGCACTTTCACTACATGTACACGCCCTCCGTGGCGATGGAGAGCTCCGCAACCCCCTTCTCACGCCGTGCCTGTCGAGATGGCGTCGGACGCGTCCGGGGGTGCACAGCGCACTTTGCACTGTCGATGGTTGTCGCACCGAAACTGAACCGAGGCGTGAGGCCCGGTCAGCAGGCAAAATGGACACCAGCACCCGTCGTTGGTTCCCTCAACCCCCCAGGGATAGTTTGCTGCTGCAGATCCAATGTGCAATACATGCATGAGTGCGAGGAGACGATGCCTCACTCGAGCCCACAAGGTGCTGCTCTTATCTTCACATCCCCTACGCAGACGCGACTGACTTTGCAGGGCTGCCTTGCTGGTTGAGGTGTGAAGCCAACGCCGCGTGCTGCCCTCCGTCCAGAAGCTTGGCAAGACCAGCGCTCGGGTCCGAATCTGCGTCGGGGATGGAGACGGAACCCCGGCTGCGCTCGTCTCGGACGAGCTTTGTGTAGCGCCGCTGGGCGTCTGGGACGTTGTCGTACGGCCCGCTCAGCGTCGATTCGCATGGCGCGTCGACGCGTTGGCCCCAGCGCGTCCACACGTAGTAGTCGGGTGAGGCACGAGGCTCTCCTTCTACCGCGCGTTGAGTCTCTGGGCCACCACGCACGAGCTGTACCACCCGGAACTCGTTGGCCGACGCGTCTTTGCTCTGATCTCCATCCTCGTGTCTGTCGGTCTGTGCGAAGTACTCGCCAATAACCAATTCGGCTCGTCGATGCTCGTGCGGGAACTTGCGGCGCAACATGGGGTCTATGGACGTAGCATACTGCATCCCCAGGGTTTGTGTCATCCCGCCGCTATCGGTGTCAAGCGGGGGACCCCACACACTCGCCTGGTTATCGCTCTTGGTACGTAGATCCATTTTTGCCAGTGCTTGCGTTCGAGCGTTGTAGCCTCGGGCAAGCGCCTGGATACACGTCGCTGCCGTCGCCCTGGTCAGTAAATGCACAGCAAAGTGCTCGCGAAAGGCCCTTTGGATGGCTTTGGCGGCGAGATGCTTGTGGATGTTCTTGGCCTCGTGTTCCAGCATCTCCAGCTGCTGGAACACGTCTCGTTTCGACGCGTACAGATCCTCATTCTGCAGTCCCGAGTGCGGGTCTGCCCACGGGAGTGCCAGGAGCCACTCCAGCCACCGACAGGCCAGCGCGAACTCGGTCGTACCCTCTTGTAGTGCCTCGAGCTTGGCGATCTCACGTTCTAGCGAGGCGTGGGCCAGATGGTTTGGCTCAGCAGCGTGCAACAAACGTTGAAAACGCTCGATTACCTTGTGCTTCGATTCGCTGGAGAGTGCGGTAGTTGTGGACGAGGCTTCGCCAAGCATGATGGCTTTGTTCGCCTGTTTTTCGTCCTGGAGCTTCTCCCTTTGAAGACGTTGAGTCTTATCCAGCAACCGCTGCACCCCTGGCAGTGGCAATAGCGACAGAGAACGCTGGAAGTACGTCTTGGCGAGCGCCCACTGTCTCTGACGGAAGGCCTTCTTACCCAGGTCTCGTGCCAGAGCTGCGTCGAGCGCTGATGCTTCCTCGTCCCCACCTTCGGGCTCAAGAGGCGAGTTTCTTGACGCTGAAGCGAGTAATTGGCCCGGCAGCGTATCCGCTGGGTGAACGGAAGCCGTGGATGGACTCCCAAAGTTTGTCTGCTGAGCGCTCAAAAGCTGCAGCATGGTCTGCATCTGCACACGGAGCTGACACAATTCTCGCCCATGGCTCTCGCGCTCCGCTTCACGCTCTTTCAGAGCTCGCACTTCAGCCTCCAGTTCATGCAGACGCTCTACCATCGCGATGTTGTCCTTCTCGAGCCGCTGGTTGGCATTGTGAGCCTTGCCGGTCTCGTATCGCAGATACGAAATCTCCAGGTCCCGCCGCAGCATCGAAGACTCGACTCGATCCAACAGCAAGCGGCCGGTTGAGAGTGAAGGGCTATCGTCGACGACACCTTCGGGATCCATCATATCCGCACCAGCTGCCACCAGTTTCTCAATAATGTGCATCGCGTGAGCCTCTTTTTCTGGATCATTCGCAGCTTCGCACGCTAGTAGCATTGAAGAGCGGCCGCGGGCATCCAAAGTGTTCACGTCGGCGTTGGCCGCGATCAAGTACAACGCGCATTCCTCGTGCGCTTCGACGCAAGCCACGTGCAGAGGCGTTCGGCCATCCACATCCTTGAAGCTCACCCCCAAGAACCGGTATTTCCCACTCCTGAGATCGCTCTCGTGGCCATCGACATCATCAACACGCGCACTTGCTGTAAGAAGCAGCTCCACGCACTCGGCACTCCCCGCCTGTGCCGCTGCATGCAGAGCTGTACCACCTCCAATGCTGCGTCTCGTTGCAATTCCACCGTCATCCTCGTTGTCTGCATCTCGTCCAAATGCCAGTGGAACTGGAGCCTTACCTCCATCCGCGCGAAGTAGAAGACGAGCACAGCTGCTGTGCCCGTACACGCAAGCCACGTGCAATGGGGTTACCATCGCAAGGTCCATGGCGTCGGGAGCAGCTCCCAACTTTAGCAGTAGTTCTACCACGTTGTCATTGCCTCCAGCGCACGCGTGGTGGAGCGCGGTGAGCCGGTGAGTTGCGCAAGAAGTACATACCAACTCGCGGACCAAACTGTCTCCCTCCACTTCAGACAAAACGCGCTGGCAGGCACCGTGATCGCCAGCACGACATGCCTGGTGCAGATTATGCAAACGGCCGTTGTAGTCCTTGTCGTCTTCTCCGTCGCCTGGCGCTTTTGTCATGGGCATGGGTAATTTTTTGAACGAAACAGACGTCCCGCTGACCCCCAATAGGCCTTCAGCAGCTTCACCGGACAGACAAAGCATACGGGCAAACCCGATGCGGTCATGGTCGTCCCGGAGTTGCTGGAAAACATTACGCGAGACCATGACAGCCGGCAATGTGGCGTTGGCAGCGTCAATGTGATCCACACTCATGACAAAGGCGGCGTCTGGGTCCTTCTCGTCGTCATTGCCCATGATGGCGGCTACGGCTCCTGCCCGCTGCACCCGCGCGAGTTTCTCCGGGAACGGACAGCCACCTCGCTGGACGAGAACCAATGCTCCACTCAGTTGCTCGGGGTTTTGCAGAGGGTCTTCGTGTGCCAGCAGCGGGTCACACACGACGAGCTTCCCGAAGTAAGACGCACCGTCGTGAGCGGCACAGAAGTCTGCTAGCGGCGCGAAGTGCGTCTCGTAGCTCGACGCGCTCGTGGCCCACTGCACAAAAGCAAACAATGGGAGGTTGCGTGTGGCTTCGCTACTGGGTATTGACTCTGAGTTCAATACCGTTGGGTGACCCTTCTCACGGGTGACAGAAGTCTGCGCAGCTAGCACATTGGAGCTGGTGCTGAAAGGAGGAGCCGTCTGTGGCTCGAGCAGCTTCATAATCGATGTCGTCGTGCGCTTGATAGCTTTCCACCCGCGTCCAGCCTGCTCTGCCTCCTGTTGTTGTTGTCGCAACAGCAGACACGTTTCTGCCATCGTTGCGGCTTCTGCAGGCGGCAAGATCTCAAACGTGACGGCGCCGGTCTTGACGGACGGCGGGAACTTCTGGAACAGCTCGCGGACATCGCGCAGGCACATCATCACGCATGGCAGCACAATCTCTTCCGCGGTACTGGCCTCGCTCGTCGCCAGTTCTTCGGGTGACTCGCCCATGGTGAAGGCCGCGAACGGTTCCTCGCGCGTGTTGTTGGCCAGCAGCATGGCCCGCGCACCGGCTCGCTGCAGCAACCGAGCCTTGTGCGCAAACGTGCACCCCCCGCGCACCACGAGCGCGACGGCGCCTCGCAGCTCCTCGGCGTTCGTTAGCTCCGGTTGGTCGGCACGTGGAGGTTCGGCACAAGCCAACCGGGCGTGCAGCACTCGCGGCCCCCGCGACCCGAACGTGGCCAACGGACACGCGCGCCGCCCGTCGCTGCCGGCCCAGGACACGAATGCGAACTCCTTGGGACCCGCAGCCGGCGTTGGAGCCGGCGCAGCGTCTACGGAGGCATCTAGCACCGCCATCTTGGGCTTCTTCTCGATGGTGGCGGAAATGGTCGTGATGCCAATCAAACCCCAGAATGGATCGCGACCTTTGGAGGGGCGATCCAAGGATTCCCGTTAAGCGTGAAATCAAACGTCGTATCGTAATTATCAGGGACATCGGTCTCCGGCAACATGACGCACATTCATCACGTTTCGACAACCCAACCAGACTCGACGTCACTCATGGCCTACAAGAACACGAACGCGATGCCCAAGCTCGCGGACGGCTCCGTGCTGCACCTGGGCGTCAAGCCTGGCCAAGGTGCGTCTGCTTCGCGCCCACAGCCGCCTCTCTGTTGCATGCGCTAGTAGTACTGATCTC
>JAADYJ010001124.1:0-10815 GCA_023338205.1 Halophytophthora polymorphica
CAAAGTGTTTGCGTGTGAGTGTCTGCTAACCTATTTTGTGTGCTAGCAGATGCAAGTCAACTACATTCAGCTTGGCACTGGAGACTTTCAAGGCCAGCTCATGAGAGACCACGTGAAGGAGTGCGAGGCCGCTGAGCGGGGGATGACCATGGTGCGTGTGCCGGCCCCGAGGTGCCCGACGTTCGAAGCCGTGGGGGAATGCCTCATCGCCATTCTCGTCAAGTTCCATCCGAACCACCCCGATTGGTCAACCCTCAAGCCTGGATACGTGGCAGAGCGGAAGGTGTCGAAGACTGTGGCAAAGGCCTCGCAAATGGCACGCGACGAGATCACCCTGCGCTCGATCCTTCGGCGCCGGCCTAAGCCAACCAAGAGCCACCCGTCGCAGGACTCGGCGTTGGTGTTCGGGACCACGACGGTGGTCGAACACGGGATCTGCATACATTGCAAGCGCGACGCCTACACCCACAGCGACGTGTGGCGTTGCCGCAGTCATGTTGACGCATACCCCGCCCTCCAACGTCTCCCGGGGGCAACACAGTTCAAGAAGCGATCGCGGCCACGCTTTTCACTTGATGAAGACGCCATCATCCTGCAGGAGACGGCCGCCTTCCCCGACTGGGTCCGCAAGACAACAGTGTGGAAGAGCATTTCGAAGAGCATGGCCAGCCAGCCTGCGTTCCTACACAAGCGCTCTGCGGGTAGCATCTACCAGCGCTATACTTGGCTTTGTAAGAATCTCGCGGCGGGGACCACGCGCCGAGGCTCAAGCGCACGGGCCTGCAGCACAACGAGAACCTCACGCGACTTTTGAAGCAGAACACGCCACCCGACACAAGCAGCAGCAAGACACGGACAGCAGCCAGGGAGCCCCGAACTTGATCCGCGAAGTGGCTCAACATCTCAGTCGAGAAGTGACGCGCTGGAATGGCCACACGATAGATGGCACCCAAATGGCACGAGCACTAGCCAACAAACGCCGCGCCTACGTGGAATGCGTGACGCCAGGCGAGTTCGGGCGCCCCAGCGGGAAGATAATGTGGCGAGCAAGTCGCCGACCTGGACGCTGTTCGTTAGGCGGAAACCTTGGTGAATGTATGAGGGCCTTTTTTTCAAAAGTATTAAACCTCACAACCAAGGGAGCTTCAGAGAAAAGGGCAACAAAACCAACGGGCGAGCATGGCGAGCAGGAAGTGGCGCGCGCCTCTCCACGGGATGGCGCTGCTGCTGCTGGTGTTGGCCGCTGGGTGCGTGGCGCCGCCGACGCGCGCCATTACAATCCGCTGGGGCGACTATTGGGAGACCGCGGTTTACCACACGGGCCTGGGCTGTACGTGCTGTGCTAGCTTCGTCTCCGCTTCGTTTCTCGGGAGTTAGGTTGCATTTGCTCACACGCTTGCTTGTTGCTGTCGATGTTGGCCCCCGCTTGCCTGGATGGATGCAGACCAATGCACGTTCGTGGACAAGCCGTCGCAGGCGGTGCGGCAGCACTTGGAGCAGAACCTGAAGGGCCAGGAGCGCGCGCTGGAGGCTGTTGTCGGCGCCATCGAAGCCTGGGAGTTCTCGTACGTGGAGCTTGCGGTCATTCGGGCTGTGGATTCGAGAATCAAAGGGCGATACATGACTGGTGTATGTGTGCTTATTCTGCTTCCCATGTGCCCTATAGACGGTTGTCCAGCAAGGACCGCACGCCGCTGGTGCTAGCGATCACTGGGCCCACGGGCACGGGCAAGACGGAGCTGTCGAACCTGCTTGCGGAGAGCCTCTTCAAGCGCAAGAAGAAACTGCCAAACAGCGAGAAGCGGACGCCTTCGGGCTTGCTGATTTTCCGGTGCGTGGACTTGCCTGCTTGTCTCGGCGAGTGTGCGAAGCGAAGTTCGAGGGTGTCGTCACTCGCATGGTAAGTTCTAATAACTTCGCTATATGGTCGTGTGGCGCTTGAATCTGACTCTGCAGTGGTGAAGACTTCAGCGACAACTTCACGAACCCTATCACAGAGTACCATACTCAAATCAAGACGAGGTACTGTTCCCTCCCGGATGACAGATGCGAATCGATGCCTTTATACTGATCAACCGCGCGTTCTCTGTGCTGCAGATTGGCAGAGCACTTGCACCACTGCTCAGGGAAGGCTGTGGTCGTGATCGATGAAGTGCAAAAGGTGATTCCGCACACGCTGGACGGTACGAGCAAGCTGTTACCTGCAATACAGGGGTGCGAAGCTTGTCTCCTTGTGCTTACATTGCCCGAATTGTTATTCCTATCAACACTTTTGTTTGTGCGTAGTACTGATGGAGGCAGTGAGCTCAAGCGCGCAGTTCTCCTACTACAAGCACGGCGTGACCAAGAGCATCGACACTAGCAACGTACGTGTACTGTTGCATGCGGAGTGCGTGCGAGCCGAAGAAATTCACGCCAAAGCCTGTTGTTGCTCTGCTTTCCAGGTGATTTTTGTGCTGGTGTCCGACATTGGCGTCGCTGACATGGAGCAGGTAATGATCCAGTACGAGACCCGAGAGGAGATCCCCTCGGTTGCGCTCGAAAGAGTGGTGAAGACGGCGCTGGACGAGCAGTGGAAGCGTCTGGACTTCGGCAAGATGATCGACCAGGTTGGTGTGCTGCTCTATTTCTCTTATCCCTGCGTTGCTTCTATTTATCATCGACGCCTACGTGGTCTCACATCCTGCGCTCCCACGCTCCTGTACCGATCTTGACAGGTCATTCCGTTCCTCCCGTTCGAGCACTCGCACATCGTGGATGTCATTGCGCTGAAGCTGAAGCAGCTGGACGAGAACTATCGTGGCAAGTACTGGCACCGGCTTTGGATCGAGGTGCGTTGTGTCTCCATCGCTATGGTGTCTGCTATGCTACTGTGCTTTCATGGACATCAGCCGTCAATTGTGCTTGCTTCGGTTGTAAAAAAGGGAATAGTTGCTGACGCGAGTCGTATGCTGTGTTCAGGACAACATCGCCGACTACATGTCGCGCCTTGACTCGGTGCACTACAAGGTCCGCTCGGCAGTGATCAACGGCAAGGTGACGTCCAGCAAGGTATTCGCCAAGTACGGCGCGCGTGATGTGGAGACGGGGCCCATCCAGCTACTCAAATCAAAGCTGCTGCGCTACTTGCGTCCCTTCAACCCTGGTACGTCTCGCTAGAGGGCTAGAGGTTCTGGTGGATTAGCTCCTGGCTGTGCGGCGCGTGTACTGCAGGCCGGTATTGGTGGGTGTTGATCTGACTGTCGTGCGATGGTGTCTGTGTTCTTGTGCGCCTGCCTTCCTGCGTGAAGATGCGGAGATCCGGATAACGCAGGATCCCGAGACGAAGGAGATCGCGATCGTGTCTTGCGCGCCGGAAGACCCGAAGAAGGCCGCCAAAGCGGCCAAGGCGCGAGCCAGGGAGAAGAGCGTCAGCCCCGCAGGTGATGTCCACGACGGCGCTGACGGTGACAACGTCGTCGACGGCGAGTTTGTGAGCGTGGGCTGCGTCACGAAATGGTCGGGGAAGTTCGAATAGTTTTTTTCTTCTCTTTTGCACAAGAATGACAAGGTTTTTTTTTTCCTGTAACTACTGCCCCGCACCGAAAGCTTGAATACTTGGGCAGAGTAGTTCGAGTCGCTGTGCTGTCGCCGTAGTTGACCAGCCAAGTTCGTCTCGAACATCTTCCAGGAGCTTCAAACTTGCGCACCGTCAAGTTTTGGAACCAAGTGTTTGAATTCTCGCTCAAAAGATTGCAAATTTTCCACCAATAGTAACCCACTAGATGCTCTTTACCGGTTCGCCATTGGCTGATAAGCTGCACCGACGAAAGCAAAAGGGGGGAAGGCGGAAGCTCAGATCGCGGATCGCTCGAGCAAGGGCGAAGAAGTCTTCGACGTGAAGGCAGAGGAAGCAAAGCAGGAAGCAGCAAGAAGCAAGAAGCATGAGCGGACTGGAGTCGGCGGAGATCTGGGGCGGCGCGGAGGAGGGCGTGGACCCGGAGATCCTGCTCATGTCGAACGAGGAGCTGCGGCAGCGCATCCGGCTGCTGGACAACGACATCCGCATCATGCGCAGCGACATCCAGCGCATCAATCACGAGTCCAACTCGCAGCGCGAGCGCATCAAGGAGAACAACGAGAAGGTGAAGCTGAACAAGCAGCTGCCCTATCTGGTGGCCAACGTGGTGGAGGTCTTGGAGCTCGAGGACGACGAGGACGAACAAGACGGCGCCGCCACGGACGTGGACGCGCAGCGCCGCGGCAAAAGCGCCGTGATCAAGACGTCCACGCGCCAAACCATCTTCCTCCCTATCCCTGGGCTCGTGGAGCCCGGCGAGCTGGTGCCGAATGACCTCGTGGGCGTGAATAAGGACAGCTACCTCATCCTGGAGAAGCTGCCGAGCGAGTATGACTCGCGCGTCAAGGCCATGGAAGTGGACGAGAAGCCCACGGAGGAGTACAGCGACATTGGCGGGCTGGACAAGCAGATCCAGGAGCTAGTGGAGGCCGTGGTTCTGCCCATGACGCACAAGGAGCGCTTCGAGGCCATCGGCATTCTGCCGCCCAAGGGCGTGCTGCTGCACGGCCCGCCGGGCACGGGCAAGACACTGCTGGCGCGCGCCTGTGCCAAGCAGACGGACGCCATCTTCCTCAAGCTGGCGGCGCCGCAGCTCGTGCAGATGTTCATTGGCGACGGCGCCAAGCTCGTGCGCGACGCCTTCGAGCTGGCGAAGGAGAAGTGCAAGGACACGGACCGCGGCGGCGCCATCATCTTTATCGACGAGGTACGGTGACTTCTCACCGGTAGAAGTGGTTCTGCTTATGCATGTGATTACGGTAGCTCACCTCTTCTGTGCTTACTGTGCCCATCTGCTGCTGTGCCAATTTGTAGCTGGACGCCATTGGCACGAAGCGCTTCGGCGGCGAGCAGTCGGGTGAT
Organism: Halophytophthora polymorphica; assembly: GCA_023338205.1. Lineage (NCBI taxonomy): Eukaryota > Oomycota > Peronosporomycetes > Peronosporales > Peronosporaceae > Halophytophthora > Halophytophthora polymorphica. The sequence goes on from JAADYJ010001124.1 coordinate 4,922, forward strand.
CGCGAGGTGCAGCGCACGATGCTGGAGCTGCTCAACCAGCTGGACGGCTTCACGAACAACACCAAGATCAAGGTGATCGCGGCCACGAACCGCCCGGACGTGCTGGACCCGGCGCTTCTCCGCTCAGGCCGACTGGACCGCAAGGTAAAGTTTGTCGTGCTGCTTGCTCGCTTCTCTCCTGCTTGTGGGAAAGAGGAGACCAGGTGTTCCTGACGAGTATTTACTGTCTCGGCGTGTGTGCTGGCGTAGATTGAGCTGCCGCACCCGACGGAGGAGGCGCGCGCGCGCATTCTGCAGATTCACAGCCGTAAGATGAACGTGGACACGGAGGACACGAACTTCGACGAGCTGGCGCGCTGCACAGACGACTTTAACGGCGCGCAGCTTAAGGCCGTGTGCGTGGAGGCCGGCATGCTGGCGCTCCGGCGCGAGAGCACGGTGATCAAGCACGAGGACTTCATGGAAGGCATCTCAGTCGTGGCGGCCAAGAAGAAGGCCACACTGCAGTACTACGCTTAGACACCGACGCACAGGCAAGAAGGCACGCAGACGGGCCAGGAAACAAGCGAGCGAGCGAACGGTATGGCGAAGTCTACGGCTGCGGAGCTACAGAACGTAAGTGGCTCACAATGCGGCGCTGTAGAGCTTGAACTCGTAGTGACCCTTCCTGTCGCAGCTGGAACATCACGGTATGGAATACACGCCACTCCTGGTGCTGCCTGACTTGCTAGCGGAGATCTCTTCCACACAGACCTCGAGTATCGTTGGAGCCGTCAAGCACGTGGTTCAAGAGGTGATTGGGTTGTCTGTCTACAGGCTAGCACTACTGTCGTGGAAGTGGGGACTCTATACTGTGATTGGCAATATCCTTGCACCCTTCTACGCCTCCCTTGATGCTAACGCTAGTGCTTGTCACGCTCAGTCGTAGCGTCACATCTCGACCACGTCGTCGTCCGTGCCGTTGTCGGTGTCCATGTTTCGGAGCGGCATCCGGATCCGCTCCATGTCGCTCTTGAGCTTGAGCACCTCCTTCACGAGCTGGTTCTGGCGTAGCGTGGCCTCCTCCAGCAGCGTGGCCACATCGGAGATCATGATGGACATGCCTGGACTCACTCCAGCCTGGCCGGCGATGCCCGAGTCGCGTCTACTACCGATACGCGCCGAGGTTGTAGCACGTACACCACCCCTGAAGCTGGAGGAGGTGCCAAGTTCTAGATGCAGTCGCGCCGACGAGTTGCGCAGCGGCGTGCTCACTGGAGGCGAACGTGGCCGGTGTGTGGACGTGGCGTCCCTCGTCGCTGATGGTGCTTCGTTGACTGTTTGAGGATGGTGCGAGGCAGTGGGCGGCTTGCCAATGTTCCTTGACGATCTCGTCTCGGGTTGTTTTGCCGTGGATGGAGCAGCAGCAGCAACGGCGGCGGTGGCGATGCTGGCGATGGACTTTTGCACGTGGCTGGAGCCGGACTTGGAAGACTGCTGCTGCTTTTCCATCTTCTCGAGGATCGGCTGGAGGTGTGTGGGTGCGGCACGACCCTGCGCGATCTGCGCCATCTTGCTCTGCATCTGCGGGAAGAGCGCCAGCGCCTCGAGGAAGCGGCCGCGGGAGAGCATGCGCAGCTCGCAGAAGCAGAGCGTGCGCACGGTGGCTGTGCGGCGGTTGTCCGGGCTCAGGATGGCCATCTCGCCGAAGTACTGGTTCTCGCCCAGGATGCCGATGCGCACGTCCTTCTTGCGCACCTCGACGGCGCCGTGGAAGATGAAGAACATCTCGTGGCCGATCTCGCCCTCGATGATGGCGTCCTCGAGCGGCGCGAAGTGGATCATGCGCATGTTGAGCGCGAGCTCCATGAGGAAGTTAGGCTCGCTGCCTGTGAAGAAGGGGAACTTGCGCAGGAACTGGTCGTTGATGCTCAGCGCAATCTTAGATCGCAGCTTGGACGACAGGTCGCTCAGGATCTCGTGCTCCGAGTTGAGCTTGCTCTCGCGCGACTGCCGCGTATTGTGGTAGAACTCGCGGATCTCCATGCGCAGCTTCACGGGCAGCTCGCGCGCGCTCATGTACTCGTTCACCTCGTCCATCTTCTGCCGGAACCGCGTCTCCTGGATCGTCAGACTCGACACCAGCTCCACGATCTGTCCGTTGCAGCAACCGAGGCCAAGAGAGACGCAGGGTTAGTCAACTTCGCGGCTACCACAGACCAGCTCCAAGACCACGGGGACGCTCAAGTTTAAGACACCCTACGTTGGTGATCCCGTAGGCAAAGATGCCACCGCCGACGATCATGGCGAAAATGCTGAACACGCGCTCGTTGGCGCTCATACCAGAGATGTCGCCGAAGCCGATGGTGGCGCTACGCGGACACAAGAGAACCGCGTGAGTTGGCTGCAGCCTCACAGCGAAGAGACAAGGCGTCCGGTAGGTGAGGTGGGAGCCACGCACAGGGTCTGGACGGAGAAGTAGAGCGCGGCGATGTAGCGGTCCCACTTGTCGGCCTCGGGCTCCTCGAGGCCCTGCGCGCGGATCCAGCTCGTCTCGACGTTGGCAGCGGCGATGGCGTGGAAGATACAGCTGAACCAGTGCGAGATGAAGATGACCATGAGGCAGTACTTCATGAGCGAGCTGAGCGTGGAGCGGATGAAGATGGCGTTCTGGATGCGCCGCAGGATGCGCGAGATGCGGAACAGCCGCAGTAGCCGGACGAGCCGCAGCAGCTTGAGCGACTTGCGCAGTGCCGAGCTGTAGTTGCCGTCCTCCGTGAAGATGTAGCCGTACGGCAATGCGGCAATGAGATCCACGGCAAACCACGAGCGTAAGTACCGCGTGGCTACAAGCCGGCGGTCGTAGTGGATGGAGCCGTCCTTGTCCACGGCCGTGTTGAAGGTCACCACCTACACGAACGTAGGGAAGTAGCATCCGCGTCAGGTTCGAGGCCAAGACTCAGCACCACTAGCGACGCGATTGAGGCGTTCAAGACAGAAATGCGGTGCTAGCCAAGCGGACCGGGGCGGCAGCAGTTGGACGTACTATGTCGACCAGGAAGAAGGCGTCAAGGAAGGTTTCGAAGCTGTTGTCCACCGTGGACGTTGCGAACGATGCTTTGAACTGGCCGAGAGATTAAAAGAACAATGTCGTGAGCGGGGAAAACACCGAGAACAGCTAGTAGACGACGATCTTCAAGACGCTAGACGCCGATCCGACACGTACCGGCAGCACGATAGCGTTGTAGAAGATGAAGACGATGCTCGTGATGTCCCAGCCGAGGCGGAAGCGGCCGAGCGGGTCGATCAGTTTGCTGGACGGGCGGTGCAGATCTTCCTTCCCACGAATCGTTCGCTCCGTGTGGAGTGCCATCCGCCTCGGCACTGGCTCAGCAAGCAACGCAGCAGTGGTACGTCTTCCGTCCTCGCCGTCACCCGCTTCACTGTTGGATTTCTCCTGGTGACCCTTACTGTGGTTGCCCACTGGGCTCCCAGGACGGGAAGAGGCTGCCCCGGATGCAAAAGAGACTGCGGTGGTGTCGTCAAGGTCGCCATTCTCGCGCTCGATGTCCTCGTCGGTCTCCTCCAGTGTGTCGTTGGCCATGCTCTCTTCCAGCATCGTAGCGTGCACCTTTTGGTAGTTCTCGTACTCTTCGCCAGGCGAGAGCGTCATGCGTATGCCACGGCGTTTGCTTGGACCAACCTGCTCTTGGGGAACCAAGTTCGAGTCGATAGGCACGCCAGCGGCCCGAAGCGCGCTCGTGATATCCTCGGCGAACTGCGTGCGGCGCCGCTGCCGCGAGTGGTAGAACGACTCGAGATCCAGGTCCTACTCAGCGTGAACGTCCCCATCCAAGGCGTCCAAGCCAGCCAGCAAGCAAGCGTCAGCAAGTCAGACTCGGAGAGTCCAAGGGCTCCATCCATGCATCTACGGCCCCAACGCTGATTGCTGCTACCAAACTGACCATGGTGGAGGGCCCGGCATCTCCTGTCCCTGTCAAATCCGAGGGCGACTCGGACTTGCCGTCCATCATTTGCAGGAGTTTCTTGGACCCGTTGCGCATGCGTTGCTACAAGTTCGACACACATCGCGGACAGTGGTGGACGCCGGCGACATGTAAGTGCTTCTAACCCTCCTGGGATCCCCACATGCGCGACCAGAAGTGGATCAGCTTCTACTGCTCACCCGCATGTCTTCCATGGAGCTCCGACGCCGCGAGGAGGTCCGCGAGGCGACCCGAGACTCGCCCTCCACTGACGGCTCGTGCGTGTTGGTCACCAGAGAACCGTCCTCATCCTGCGGCGCCGAGTCGCTGTCGTGCACGCGCGCCATGCTTGGCCACAGATCAGAGACGCCAGGCCAGCCGCTGCGCTCAAGCCTGGAGGGCTGCCACAAGCCAAGCGCCGGGCATGCGGCGGCAACGGAGCTGCAGCATCGAAGAGACACCAACGCCAACGGTAGATAGTAACCACTCTCGAGGTCGACCGCCGAGCTACGTCCCCCACGAAAATAGTATGGTCCTATCGTGGTCTAGCGGCTTTATGTCTAGTGCTCGCCTCGTGGAGGGTTACAGCCCGCAGTTGTCGATACCAGTCGGCTATGGCAGGGGAGAGAGGTAGGAGGCCAAGTCGGCGTCCGGAAGCGCTGGTGGGAGCCCTCGCTTGCGCTCTAGCTTCTCCTGCAGCGTGTCGAAGTGTGCAAAGTCGTCCCAGGCGCTGGAGCGACTGGCAAACTCCGTGTAGATGGTCAAAAAGGCGTTCGCCTGGATGCAAGCAAGCCACACAGAGCGAGTCGATGGGTGAGTTATCATGTCGAGTCGCTCAGGAAGGATCGATGCAGGAGCCAAAGAGCGGCGACGCGGAGAGCTCACCTCCGCGAAGAGCACTTCCTCGCAGTCGCGGCAGGAGGTGATGGACTTCTTGGACGGCGTGTTGCTCATCTTGACGCCCGTAAAAACGTAGTTGGGAACGTCCTTGACCAGCAGCCACTCGAGATGGAAATAGCCCTCGTACTTGCGCTTCTCCCAGAGTTGGAAGGTCACGTCTGAGCGCACGCCCGACGTCATGCGCGCCACGCCGCTGAAGTGCTTCGTACCGCACACGCTGGAGATCCTCCGCACAAACATGTCACGCAGCGTCAGCTTCACCATTCTAGTCCATGCAGAGAATGGGACACCTCTCGTGGAAGCGATCGAGTCGAGATGGACGGATCGGGTCGGTACCTGAAGAAGAAGAGCACGGGCCGCACGGCCGTGAGGTCGCTCCGGAACACCTGGTCCAGCAGCGCGTTATGCGCGTATGTGGTGCTCCAGATCCCGAACTTGAGGCTCTTGTGGAAGTTGGCCTCGCTGAAGGACTTGAGCACGAAGCAGCGGCACGTGGCCGACGTGAACACCTCGCGCACCAGCTCCGCGTTCTGCCGCTCCATCTCCGCCGCGCGCGGGTCCCGCGCTGAAAGTGCTGCGTCGTCATCATGCGCTTCGGCGTCGGCGTCTCCACTGCCATTGGCAGCGGCGCGGGTGTAGCGCGGCGCCAGGCTGGGCAGCCGCCGCTTGCGGCCATTCCTATCCACCACCACTCGAGTCGTCATTCGCTTGTGTCGAGCCATGGAAAGACAATGGTTATTGCGAAATACGGTGATGTGATTGGCTATAATTGGATGCATTTGCGGAGTGCTGGAGTATCGGGCATCAAGTGCGTTGGCACATGGGATGCCATTTTCGCAAGCACGTCTGCAACGAGGCAGGGCAATGGCCAACACAACTGTTTCTCTATAGCATGGAGACAACCTTGACTCGAATCAAGTGACTACAATATCTGCTCATTGTCCGTCTGAAGGTTGTCTTGGCTTTCGCTTGCGGAAGGGCAATTGGCGCGCGTTCGGATTCAGTGCGTGCTGGTGCTCGCGAACGAGG